>JAXGGA010005415.1:0-78527 GCA_038373865.1 Uloborus plumipes
TCGGAGTCGGAATCAGAGTCCTCACAGAAGATTATTCAGAAAAGTACTTTACAAACATTATTTATCAAAACCATTTTCTTACAAAGTTAGATAGAAGGAAATCCGACTTTAAGTTCCAGGATCAACATTCAACTTAAATTCCCGTAGGCGCTAATGTTAAATTTTTTTCTGAACGGTTCAATATTGAACGAAAAATGGTTCAAACCAAAAAGCGAAGTAAGGGAATGAACCTCTCCGAGATCTTTCAAACAAAAAAAAGTTTATTCCATTCGGATGGTTCACTCAGAAGTTATTAGGTGGGGAAAGGTTGCTTGAACGGTTCAATGTTGAATGAAAAAATGTTCAAATTGAAAATTTAAATACTGTAATGAAGTATCCTTGCTGAGATCCTTCGAACAAAAAAAAAGTTTATTTAAATCGGACTGTTCACTCAAAAATTATTAGGGGTGACAGCTTGCTTGAGCGGTTCAATGTTGAACGAAAAATTGTTCAAATCGGAAATGTAAATACGGGAATGAAGTATCCTTGATAAGATCTTTCGAACAAAAAAAAGTTTGTTGAAATCGGACTGTTCACTCAAAAGTTAGCATCGCGGGACAGATTGTTCGAACGGTTCAAAGTTGAACCAAAAATTGTTCAAATCGAAAAATAAAATATGGGAATGAGTTGTACTCGCCGAAATCTTTCCAACAAAAAAAAGTTTGTTCAAATCGGAATGTTCATTCAAAAGTTATTAGGGGGGGAAAGGTTGCTTGAACGGTTCAATGTTGAACCAAAATTGTTCAAATCGAAAAATCAAGTATGGGAATGAGTTGTGATCGCCGAGATCTATCCAACAAAAAAACGTTTGTTCAAATCGGAATGTTCATTCAAAAGTTATTAGGGGGGGAAAGGTTGCTTGAACGGTTCAATGTTGAACCAAAATTGTTCAAATCGAAAAATCAAGTATGGGAATGAGTTGTAATCGCCGAGATCTATAAAACAAAAAAAAGTTTGTTCAAATCGGAATGTTCATTCAAAAGTTATTAGGGGAGAAAGGTTGCTTGAACGGTTCAATGTTGAACCAAAATTGTTCAAATCGAAAAATCAAGTATGGGAATGAGTTGTGATCGCCGAGATCTATCCAACAAAAAAACGTTTGTTCAAATCGGAATGTTCATTCAAAAGTTATTAGGGGGGAAAGGTTGCTTGAACGGTTCAATGTTGAACGAAAAATTGTTCAAATCTAAAATGTAGATACAGGAATGAAGTATCCTTGAAAATATCTTTCGAACAAAAAAAAGTTTGTTCAAATCGGACCGTTAACTAAAAAGTTAGCATCGCGGGACAGGTTGTTTGAACGGCTCAAAATTGAACCAAAAATTGTTCAAATCGAAAAATCAAATATGGGAATGAGCTGTACTCGCCGAGAACTTTCCAACAAAAAAAAGTTTGTCCAAATCGGAATATTCATTCAAAAGTTATTAGGGGGGGACAGACAGACCGACCGACCGACAGACCGACACACAAATTCCCCATCTCAATACCCTACTTTCAAATTTTTAATTTTTCGATATTCATTTTACCTTTTTATTTTTTTAACTTGGCGATATTTTTTGGACTTGGCGATATTTTTTTTAACTTGGCGATATTTTTCGGACTTGGCGATATTTTTTAGATGCATTAAGCCAATTTTAATACTTTTTTCGTCTTTCTTTTATTTTTAACGGGAAAGTAGGCTAAAAATGGAGACATGTAGAATTTTTATTTTTCCAGTTTAACACTTTGACTGCCATGGCTATCATATGTGATATCCAGTGATATTTCCGTTGAGACACTGGCTATCCGATATGATAGCCAGGGTGTTTCAACACTTCAGGCCATGGCTATCAAAGATGTTATCAGTTACATGAAAATCGTATTGGAGTTTGATTGTTGGGCTCCCTACGATGTGTTAGGTATACGTGGTTTGCGCAAATTGGTATATGTGACTATTTTATGAGCTAAGTTTTATGAAAAATTAAATATTTGGAACATGCAACAAAAAAGGGAATATATATAAATAGAGAGAGAGTATGTGATAAATATATATAAAATATCTGCGTCAGAATCAAATAAATCAAAGTCTTCATCATCCCATGAATCATAGCATCTCATAGCTGCAGCTTCAATTTCTTCAGAAGTTAACTTTCTCTTGCTCATTGTAATAAAAATTCAAATAATTCTAACCTAAACAAAATAATATAAATAAAATAATAAAAAACATAAATATAAATAAAAAAGTTTATTGATAAATGACGAATTTAGCTGGCTATCAAATAAGATAGCTATGGCCACGCATGGAAGAATTTACACTAGCTTTCGTGGTGTCCTCTGGCTATCATTTTTGGTAGCCAGGATGAAAATCTCCCCATGTGTTACAAAATGAGTCAGATTAAAAAATATTGTTTTTATATATAGTTTTATGTTGAAAAAAATACAAATTACACAAAAAAAAGTTTGACCCCGTGGTGAACATTTGCAATTTTGGCTTGGCAGTCAAAGTGTTAAAGTGAAAATATTTTTATTTGTTTTATTTAATACCCCCTTTTGAAAATCTGACACCTAGACTACCAATCAGAATAACTTTAAAACAGGTTGATGATTCACCTAGAATGGTTTTTTTTATACTTTTATTTAATTTTGGAAAACAATACAATGAGCATTTTTCTTTAAGTTTATGCCAATAGATTCAAAAACACTATCAAAGCATGTGAGGATGAAATAAAAAATAAAAAAATAGAGGATATCTTTGGAGAAAAAAGTACTCCTAGTACCACCCATGCTGCTTTACCTTGTGGTCAAAAGATGAAGACCTGAATTATAAAAAATAAAAAAAGCTTACAAATATTTTGAACTGTTCATTGTCTTCCCAGTAGAGGCATTTCTGTTCATAGTCAAAGTCCAGGGCCACTGTCCCGTGGAATCGCTGGGGCAATGGGAAAAGCTGGGAGTTGGGCATGGAGAGGTCCAGGCGACTCACACGAGTCAGTTCAGCCACCAGGAGGAAGGCCGAATCATCTGCAAAAATATACGGTTTGACGACATTCAATTCAGAACTTAGAAAAGACGTTCGGTGCTTGCAGTTACAGAACTTTTAGTAACTTTCAGTAACAGCTTGAGGTAATTATTAAGGAGTAAATGAACATTCACAGACACAAAACGTTTCAAGAACTGTGATAATCCAGCAAAACTTATAAATATAAATAATAATATTATTCATGATGAAAATGATTCATATATGTAATTATATGAATCATATGAAGAGATAAAGCACTGCAAATTATATTACCTGCCATTGGACAAAGGATCTCCTGGGGCTCATAGAGAAAATCATTTCCACCTACACAAGTGTCTCCCGGGACTTTTCGATAACTGGAATGAACATTGAGTATAATATCAGTCTGAGAAAAAATAGTTAGTTATAAATAGTTATAATAATAATAGTTTATGTTATATTGGATAGAGGGATAAGCAAGTGTCTTCAAACAGAATACTTAACCTGTGGGAAAAAATGGAGGCGGAGCATGCAAATTATATTTGATCACCATGTTTTGTGTTTTGTACTGTCTACAACAAGGAATATATTATGAAATATGGTAAGCAAAGGGCGGAGGTTTTAAGACTGCAATAAAACATGCCTGTTCTCTGCAACTATATGATCAAAGACTTTAAAGTAAGCTGAGATATACATTTAAAAATATAACTCAAACTATGTCAACACATAAAACCCGAATATATAACTTTATTCCACGCAATCTTTTCAATTTTAAGTTAACCTTAAGCATTTAAATTGGAAAATATTACACCTATCATGGCAAAAAAATAGATCAATTATGAAATTTCTGTGCAATAGCCCCTTTTCCCGAATATAATGATACATTTGTTTATTTCTTTTAACGGTGTGGGTCAATCAAAACAATTATTATATTCAGACAATATTTCTGGAGGGGGGGGTACAAAATTCGAGGTGTTTTAATGACTTTTTGAGCTTTCAAAGGGACATCCTGAAATTCAACAGTCCCTCCATTCAGAGAAGCAATAAGACTAGATGGGGAAAAGTTGAAACTTGAGTCAGGTTTTCCTAACAATCACTAATATTAAAGTAGTGTAGCGGAGGTTTTTACTTGACCCTACAAAACAAAACTACACCTCATACAAACTTTCAAAGAAATAGAAGAAAGAGGTAAAAGAATTATTGATGAACATGAAAAGAAAAATAAATTCTCTTTCAAAAAGAAAATATTTTCACTTACATACATTACATTCATTTTAAGCTTTATAAATATTTCGCCAGATGCAATAACAGACAAGCAACTTCAGACAGTCAAAAAATGCTCACCCTTGGGTTTTGTTGTAAAATTTTCTGTTGTCACAGCTAGGGACATCCAATTCGCTCTCTTCGTCTCTCACGCACGTTCCGTCTGGTGCATCCTTGAAGCCAAAATCACTGAGAGGGAAAGAATGGGGGGAAAAAAATTTAATTTTTATAGATTTTTAGAAAGCATTACAAAAGAATGATATATAAATATTTCTCATGCCAATTAATCAGTCAAATTTCGCCGATTATAAATAATGTGCAAAGTGGCTGATTATGGCCAATTAATCAGTGCATCCCTACTGCTAATGCTATTGGTTGGGCATAAGGCAAGATGTGATCAAAGTAAGAAACAATAACTGGTTCGTACCATTCATAATCCTGCCTCTGGCAAGGGCACTGCTCCAAGCTGACCGGTCTACGGTAATCGATGCCACTGTAGCAGGCTGTGTGGGCGATACGCCGTTCGTAGATTTCTTCTCTTCCCAGGATGCAGGTGAAATTGGGAGGGTGGGGGCTCCACAGTTTGTAATCTTCCTTGCGGCAGTCATGCTCTAAAGAAGAAGAAATAATGATAAATTTAAATTTGAAATAATTACCAATTAACATAATGGCTGATACGCATTCCCCCCTCCCCCCCCCCCCCATCTCAAGAGACTTAACCTCTTCCTCTTACTATCATAGCTTTAAAAAGTGCTTAAGGCTTTCAAGGCCGACGCCAATATGAAGAGATAACATTTACGGGCTTATTGGTCGTGGTCGGAATGTAAAAGAAAATTTAGACGTTTCGTCAAGCTCTGCTGCTGACATCATCAGTGGTTGAGTTTGGTCTGGCTGAGTGGTGATACAGCTAATGTTTGGAATAGGCTCTACCGGTCAACCAGTTGGTTGATTGATTGATTGATGACATCAACGGTTCGAGCGGGGATGGCACGTAATGTCTTTTCATTTACAAGCAGATCTATTACAACGCATGCGGTTAGTCACCGGTTCAACCGTTGTCAAGATGATTCCTAGTTAGCATAATTTTTAAGGCATAATAGCATACGTTTTAAGGCATTAAATGAACAACTTGCAATGATGCCAATTTAAAAAATCAAATCTTTATGTATCCAAACATAAAGAAATACTAAAAAATAGAAATTCTCGATATTACCAACAGCATATTTAGAAACGATCTGTAAAATATACAGAAGAAAAAAATTTTAAAAAACATAATTGATTACATTTTAAAATTGCTTTTACAAATTTGTCTTTTGGATCAATCACGGGTCTAATGGATTCTCCGCACGCTCCGTAAAATCCGAAAGCCTGCCTTCAGGAAAAACCTCAAGTCTCAACACGCTAGGGGGGATAGTCTCTCGAGGCGAGCCTCTTGCCCATCCACACAGTAAGATCTCGAAGGAAAATTGAATGAAATTTTGAATGGGATATTCATGACTCAAGGTCAAGGATCCGCGGGAATGTCTCAATAGAATTCCCCATACACACGTAGAGTTTTTCCTCGAGACCCCATGCCTTGAGGAACTTTTCCTGGCTTTCTGTTGCATGTGGATGGCCCTTTAGGCCCCGTTTATGCATGCTCCGGATTTAACCCGGCGTGAAGCAGAAGGAGGAGAAATGCAGCATTGAAGCCGGGTTTTCAACAAGACCTGTTTTTGACAAAAGGCGATTTCTCTACCTTTTCCCCAGAATCCCTTGCGGAAAGGTTCTGGTTTCATGGAAGTCGCGAAAGTTGTTTTTCGTTTTTATTCCTCAAATTGTTGATTTGAAATTAGCTTGGACGTTATGCCTTTCTTTCATAATTCACAATATTACACAAATTTACTGATTTCAAAACATAGGCCCCATTTACATACATACTTATGCACTTTCCAGTATATTTTGTAACTTATTTTAAGTGGGCAAACATCATTATTCTCGGGAATACTTTCCGACCGGGAAAAAAAAAACTCATTAATCTCAAACTTTTAAAATGAAATGTAGTAACAAAAGCATTTCTTGACAATACTGCGAAAAACAATTTCTATTCATAAAAAATATGTTGGACAGTCTGTAATAAATAGGGGTATAGGGGAAGAGATGGTATTTAAACAAAAACAGGGTTTTCGTTCTAATAGGCAAATTTTGCCACACATTTTTTTTTTAATGCAATAGAATGCATCCGTATTTATTTCCTCAGTTTTCAGTTGGAATGAAATTTGAAAAAAGTTTATGAATGCACTTGACATGTTTTCGTTCGGGAAATGTTTTGGTAGTTTTGGCCCGTTGACCCTTTAATTTTACAAGATGACCTTTAATTGTTGCAAGTTGACCCTTTTATTTTATTTCTTGTTTCTGTACTAAATTTTTTGAATCCTGCGCGATATGGCTTTTATAAAAAAAAGCGTTTATATTAGAAAAAGAAATCTCCCTTTCAGAAATTGGTTTTATAAAATGGCGCTAAAATTGTGAAAAAAATTTGCCTGTTTTTTGGTTTCCGGATAAAATTTTCTGTAAAGTATTAACTAAAATTTGAATTTTCTGGTATGAAATTCTCCATTTTGTTTGCTAAGATTGCTTTGACAAATCCATTAAATTGACATCATCATCATACCAACATGCTCAGACTTCATAATTGTCCAGATGTTCCCAATAAAAATATTTTGTCCTGATTTGTCCTAATTTTTTAGTTTTCTGATAGCTCTCTTTTAGGTTCTGATCTTCCTGATTTTTTGCAGACTTATAAATTTTAGGGCTTCCAAACATGTTTTCAGTTTGTCCTTAGGAATTAATAAATAAGATAGCCTTTTTTCCTAACTCTTTCTCTAAACTCATAATTTTTAAAAGTTGAAATTAAAAATGCACTCATTAATCGGTAAATGGGCACTAAGACGATTAACTTAGGGGCTAATTAGGAGGCTGCGATTTTATTTTTGTACTAAAATTGCTTTTGCTTAGAAGAAATAACTATGCTGAATGCATTTCAGCGCATTAATCGCCTGAGTGTTAATATTTTATTTAGTTTTTTTTTATTAAAACACATTTTTATTCAGAAAAAGAAGCAATGCTTAACGAATATATTACACCTAATGAATAGTTTTAAACTCTAGCTGTGGAGGGGGAAAAACACATCACCCATAAACTAGGATTACAACAAGTGATAACGTGACATTGGCAATAAGAAAATAATGTACAGTTCAATATTATACTTGTATATAGGTACACATGTGCATTACTAAATTTTTGCTCAATATCAAAAGTGACCTGGATTTTTTGTAATAAGGTATTAATTTTTTTTTTCAAAGCCACTACGAAGTCTGCGTACTACTTGCAATTCTTGACTGAAAAAGGGATTTTTACCACATACAATTTTGAAGCCACTTAAATAGAAAATATAAGATATAGTGATTAAGACTTAGTAGAACGAAGTTTAGTTTATCGAATAGTAACTTCCATTTTTTCAGCAAAAATCTGTCGAAAAATTATGGAAACTTAAGGATATTTAGGAAAAAAGCTCTAAATTTAGGCACTTTAGGATAATATAATTTAATTTTCAGTATTGCTAATCTTTCTATTTGAACAAAAGTATCAGTTGATCGAATATTATTTCCGTATTTGTTAAAAATGATTTCAGAGATCTTCAGTTTTCTTCTTTTTGTTAGTTTTTCCTTGCGCACTAACGATACTTTGGCTAAGTAAAAAATATTTTTGAAAAAAAAATTGAACCGACTTCGGAACTTCACTCAGAAAATGCTCTAAAAAGTAAAAAATAATTTTATTCTTTGAACTCCATCGATTTAAACATAAGTTTTGAAGTCGGCGCAAAAACTATAGGTAAAATGATGTTTACTATATTTTGCCAACATTTTCAGAGAAATCATTTAAAATTGAGAGCTGAATATTTGTATATGTATTTTTCAATGAATGTGAATGCGAATAAAGAACCTGGATTCATTTAAATTTATATTTATAGTTTCGAATGATTCTATTTGGCTTTTTTTGTGCCGACTTCAAAACTTATGTTTAAATCGATGGAGTTCAAAGAATAAAATTATTTTTTACTTTTTAGAGCATTTTCTGAGTGAAATTCCGAAGTCGGTTCAATTTTTTTTTCAAAAATATTTTTATTTTAATCTTTTTAGTGTAAATGTACATATGATATATAAGGTAATGTTTCCATTGCAAAACTTCACCTAATTTTCTTAAGTAAATGCTTCATAAAATAAACTATGTAAGAAAAGAAAAGAAAGTATCAATGCGTCTAAAATTTTAAACGATTGACACTAAAAAATAATCCTTGTTATTCTCTGGTATTTATTTGTGTACTAGTTAAATATTAACGGCTTTTCAACTAATTTATGTTTCAAAACAACACTAGATTCTCGCAGTTCATAAAATTTCACGACGTATTACATAGGTGGCCCGCTAATGAGTTTTATGTTTGATTCAGTTAAGGCTTCATTCACAATTTTCATGATCATTATAATAACTGTTTCATATTAATTACGTTCTGTAACAATGGATTTCATATTTAATCATTTAGGACAAATCGCTTTAAATTTGAGCAAAAATTTGGAGATTTTCCTCATTTTCTTCAGAATTCCTTTATCAAACCTTATGTAAATTACGACTAATAAAACCTGAAATATTACGAATCAATCAGTAGGGGAAAGTAGGGTAAAACCGGGTAGCTAAGGTTTGAAGGCTCCCAAAACTCACAGTTTTTAACATAGAGGAACAAAATTTGGCAAAAGTATGCTCTACTTATCTGTTAATGAAACCGCAGTCTTGAAAACATTTCAGTTTTTTTTCTGAATTTTTACAAATTTCTTTGTAAAAAAAGTCATTTTGCCCGGTTTTGCCCCACTAGTGGGGTAAAACCGGGTAGATATGTTATTGCTATGGGAAAATAAAAAATTTAAAAGTTTCCACAAAACTCAAGTTTTATTTAGCAACATGTGTTAACTTCTGTCATAAAATATCATAATTAGTATAACAGGACACATTAATGAGCTGTAAGTTAGTTTAACTGTCTTTAGACTTAATTTTTTGCTGTTGCCTTTTCTTTGATTCATTTTTCTTTCCATCAGGTTTTTTTTTTTTTTTTTTTTTTTGTCCACCTTTGGTCTTCTTTTTATCATTTCTCTTTTTCTTCGCTTCTAGTGTAGATTGAAGATTAAAGTTGACGTTTGTATGGGGAGCCCGTCAAAATTAGTTTTACCCTTTCTTTTGTCCTCCTTCGCCCTTGTCTTTCTCTCAGTGTACGGTGGAGGCATTAATTCGGAAGGTTGAAACACTGAATGATTCATCTAGAATAGGTTTAGGGTTAGGAGACATGGACTTAGAACTGCAGGGTAAATTGATTTGTTCGGGTTCCGAAGCTGTCAGATTCGATGGTGTTGACACATTAGGAACGCCTGCTGCAGGTGTGAAATCTTCCTTGTTCGTAGAGTCTTGATCTCGGCTGTGTGGACTACTTGGAGCTTCCTCTGCGTTTTCCTTAGGTCTTGGTTCAGGCATTGGTCTATCTGTAGTCAGTGATGGCGCGAAGATATGTTCTGGAAATATGTTTCTGTTTAGTGGATATATGCCAGTCTGTTTGAATCCATTTGTTGCTGTTTGCATCACAGCTGCTTTCAAAAAGGCACTGCCAAAGAGTTTGACAACTTGATGAATTGTCACTGGCTTTCCTGGACGCATAATCAGCCACTGGCGCACTTTTTGTTGATAGTAGTTGCTGAGAGGTGCCATGAAGGTTAAGGGGTGCCATGAAGGTTAAGGCCCAAGGGGTGAAACCGGGTACACGGTTTTGCCCCTCGGTCAGTACCCGGATTCACCCCGCACATAAAGCTTTCATAAAACATGGCGTCGAATGACTATACAGAACGCTACAGACAAATAGTTAGAATGATAAAGAAGGTAATTAAATGCTGTACAAAGAGAGCTACATACCTTTATTCTTGCAGAAACAGGAACGTAGTACAATTCGATTTTGTCTGGCTGAAAAATCGTAAGCAAAAACCACTCAAATAGAATTTCCTTCAAAGGAACTATATAAGCTTGTCTATTGCGTTCTGATGCAACCGCCACTGCTTCTTCATCAAGGTGGAAGGTAGTTCTTCTGTTTTTCACGCGATTGCAGCGCTTACAGAGGCTAGAAGGGGGTACCCGGTTTGCTCCCGACTACCCGGTTTTACCCAACTTTCCCCTACCTGGTACGACTTTCAGTTCGTTGGAGTTCAGGAGAAAAAAGCAGGACATAGAAAGATACTTGGTTTAAAATTTTCAAAAAGACCATAGAAAGAAGTTTCATTATGCAATCCAGAGAAGCCTGGCGTTCAAAATGGTCATTATTACGATAACTGTGATCCCAATTTCTTTTTCGAAAGATTTCTTCAGGTTCCCGTTATCGAACCCAGACCACGAGAGGATGGGACCAGTCGGAAAGAAAGACCTTTCTAACAAAAAAAGAATTTTTGAAATCGGTCCAGGCGTCTTCGAGTAATCTTGGAACATACCAAAAAAAAAAATTTCTCCGACGAATTGTATAACCTCCTCCTTTGTTGAAGTCGGTTAAAAATAAACAACCGTACAGTCAATGCAGGAGAATCCACCTTCAATTCCTCATTGATGAAGGAGAGAAATTTCTACCCCATTTGAAACCGGTTTCACCCCGGGTCGATGCATAAACACGGCCTCGGTGGGGAAAGCCGGGTTGAATCCTGCTGCATAAACACAATGAGTCAGAAAAAAAAGCTCCAAAACTTTAGGCTTCCTCTATTGTCCCAAAATATGACTAACAACTGCTCATTTCTTACACTGAATGTCGGCAATCCTCCTGAATCACACAACTTTTAACACTCATAGTCGTGATTTAGGCATTTTTTACACGTCATTTTATAATTTCAGGTCTAGATGTTTACATATTAAAAATGTATAATTTGTTTTAATCGTTATTTTTCTGTTATTTGTCACTGTAATTGGATTTTTCTGTGCATAATATTTTTAAAACGAATAAATATACATTTAAATATGACTAATTCACTTCAGCGTATTGTGTACCAAGGACAAAATTTTGCTCTGTGGTAAAAACCAGAAAGTTGCAGGCATTTAGTATTTAGGAGGCGTTGCCGAAAGACTCACTGAAGACGTGTCGCAGGTCCAGGTTGACGAGCAGCCACTCGTGGTGGTTCTTGTCGGAGCCGAAGAGGGTGAAGGTGGTGGTCTTCTCCCCGGGCTCCGTCATCAGCCCGTAGATGCGGAAGCGCCGGGACGTCCCCTTCGGGACGAACCGGATCTTGTCCCACGTCTCCCCGTCGTCGATGGAGTACCTGAGCAGGAGGAGACAAACCATTTCCAGTTTACATCATTTAATTGCATTTTCTCATCAGTTTAAAACACGATGCATATTCAGCAAGAATAGAAAGCTATTTTCCAGCACAAATCTGTTTTATTTATTTTATCAATCAGCAGATCAGATAATGTACAATAAGAAAATATTTAGAAAAACTTGTCGAATATCATGAAACGCATCAATCTTTACTGGGTTTTTTTTTTTTAAGTTAGGGTTTAAAATTTAGTACAGTTGCAGTCCTGCATGTATGGGTTTTGGGTACCATACTGTGTGGTAGAATGAAAATTTCAATAGTTAGTTACAACATTTTGTTATTAGTAGCCATTCATTAATTATAGAAATTATAAAGCAATCTCAATGCACTTTGTTAAAACTAGGGTGTGGGAAAAAGTACTAATGCATCAGACACGTGCAACAAAATTTCAAAAGATAGTTAATTATTTTAAAAATTTTTGAATGAAGAACTTGTAACTTTAAAAGAAAACTGGAAAATGTACATGCAACTACTAAGCACTGTTATTGTGTATTCAGTGAACAAAATAAGCTTCTTTTTTTCCAACATGCAGGAAGGCAACAAATAAAGAGTATTCAACAGGTTTAAATTTCAGCTACAAAAATAAAAAAGAAATCTTACAAAACTTGATCAGTCTCTTGATTACTGTAAGATGCTACAGCAACAATGATGCCACCATAGTCACCAACCATATAAATGTAGCTTCCAAATAAAACCTGCAAAATAAGAATTTAATATTAATCATTTTGCAAATGTAAATATTTCCTAGACTTATGAATTTTATATTGCACATACTAAAATGATTATTCCAGCTAAATAAAGATAAATCCTATGTTTTCGATTAAAAGCATTTCGTGTACTCTTTAAAATATTTTCTTTCGCCAAAAATGATACAGATAAGAATTTTAAGCCTAAAGTTTAAAAATGCTGCTTCAAATAAAAAAGCAGACTAAATAATAAATATCTAGATTTGGCCTTTTTCAAAAACTGTTACAAATCTCACACTCAGAAGACGATAATTAAATAGGAAAATAATTCGAACATATGAAACTTACTTTGCTTTATCTTCAAGTTTCCGGCAACTATTTTGCCTGAGCGAGATCAGATTTAACAGTTTTCTCTTTTTTTCTCTCTAAATGTGCTCATTTTCATTTAAAATTACTTTTGAGTACAGAATGCATTAAAACTATCAGTTCTTACTTCTACTGCTTCGGTTACACCTTTTCGTGCAATATACTTTCATCATCTTTATATAATATCAAACATGCCTGATTAATAAGCTCTTTTAAATATATATATATCTACTAAATGCTAGCTTTTCTCTCCATCGCACTAAGAATATTTTTTCAACTTCAGTTTGAGAAATATTGATCACACATTTATGTTGACATTTCATAAAGTATTCCTGCCAATAAATGGGAAGGAATATTTTTACCTTGAGCATCAAAGCTGGAAATAAATCCCCTCCTTTATAATACTTTTTACACTTATCTTACAATATGTTTATGCAAAAATAGAACATATACAGTATTTGTATATAAAAGCGACAAGAAATACAAAGAATAAAAATGTAAATTAAAAACCTGAAAAACACTCGCTTTCAACTTCAAACATCAAAGTCCCAAAAACTTACTGACCTCTCGCCAAGTGACCCCGGCATCCGAAGACACGAACACGCTCGGGTGACCTTTCAGAGACTTTCCGACAACGCCTAAACATCAAAAAATAAACTTTTTTTAAAAAAAAACAGCATAAGACAAAGAAATAAAAAAAAGTCCTAAAGAAGTAGGGAAAGTTGCTCTAAACTGTAGATTAAAACATTTTAGAGTTTCGAGAAATTGCTTCATCAAAATGCAAATATATATTTATACGCACTAAAGAACTGCATTCCTATTTACTATGAATCAATCGACCTTTCTGAAGATGTTTTTACACATTGCATTTAGTATGAAGGTGGTTCATTTCAACAAGTCAATTTTGTTGACAAATTAACTTCACTCACCGGAGGCGACCACCAGTCCGACAGCAGACTCTTTGCTCAGAATGGGGACTGTGCGATAACTCTGGTAGAGCTGGCTGAACTTTTGAGTCAAGTGCAAAGAGCAGCCTTCGGTCTGAAAGAGGGAAAAAAACATTCCAGAAAAAAAGGTACAATAAATATCAGGGATTATAACATGATTTACATAAGTGGTTGTCAAAAGGAAAGCAAAGTGATTTACAAAGTGGTTGAAAAAGAAGAGACATAAGTCTCATGTTTTCCAAAGTTGTAGGTTGTCAGCCCACATGTTTTACAGATTGTATGGCAATGCATGGAAAAATAAAATATTTTTTTCTTTAATAATTTCTTTGATTTTCCAACACTTTCAATCAGGGGTGATTGTGAGTTCATAAAAAAATACCTGAAAGTATTAGAGAGAAAATGTGTGTGGGGGGGAGGGTGTTTTTTAAAACCAAGGCACCGATTACTTAAGCAGACCTAATTTTATAATTATACATGTATAATAATTATTTTTCTTTCATAAACTAACACGTTTCATATATTCGAATAGTTTCAAACAGTTTTAATCAAAATAATCGAAAATTCGAAAAAGCCCAAAAAATTTACGAAGGTGGGAAAATAAAAGCATAATTAAAAGTATTTCATTTCCGGTATTTTCGAACTTTAAAATACTAGAATCAATCATGAAAATACCGAAAATCCGGTAAAAAACCGGAACACAATCACTCCTGTTTCAATATAGATGGTATTTGGAACACCCAGTCAATAGAATTAAGAACATATTTCTTTTAATTGAAAAGCTATTTTTTATATACACGCCCAACATGCTTAAAATCTTATTGCGAGAATATTCAAAGGCATACTATCACAGCAATTTCAGATTGATTTTTTACTTTTTGGCCAAATATTTATATACCTTTTGGAAGAAAATTATCTTAAGCGTGCGAAATTCAGACCCCTATCTTAAATATATTTTAACATTTCTATTCACTCAGACAATTGTACACTGTGCAGCTTTAATGCACTTGTAGAATTTTTTTTTCTCAAATATTCAGTTGAAGGTACAATTGGGACAATATCATTTCCTCTTTATCAGTTCAGAGAAGTTTTTAATCTCATTTACGATAGTAATTTCAGTTAAAAAATCTATTCACTCAGACCAGCGTTTTCCTATCTGTGGTACGCATACCGTTGGTGGTATCAAGACTTGCTAGTTGGTGGTACGCTAAAAATAATCAGTAATGGCGGACACAAAAGATAAATAAAGCATGTTGTGGAAAGTTTTTTCCAGCCAATTATGAAAATTATTTTAATACTAAAACTACACATTTAAGGTTTTAATTTGTGCAGGTGATGACAGCAATCAATATTGTTTATCTTTGAAAGTGAGCTTTTAAATTTACCCATTAGATATCAGTGAATTTCAAAAAATTACGTTTTTCGAAACAAGCACTAAGATCGCATTAAATATATTTTTTTAAAGTTTTTGATTTGATAAGATGAGATGATTTTGATAAGATAAGATTTGATAGAATTAATTGTTTTTTTATGATTATTACTTTTTATTGAAACCATTTATTAGTTACGAAATATATCAAAATAGTAGTTTTATACAAAACTTTGAAAAAACACATAGTTAAAGTGAATTTGTTACTTTAGTGACTTGATATCCGGCATAACGTTTCGGCATGTTTCAGTGGAATTTCTCTCATTATATGACGTGCAAACATGATCACTGTATAAAATATATAATACAAACTAGCTGACCCGGTGAACTCTGTTCTGCCTTAAAGGCAATAAATTAGCAAATTTTTGAATTTATTAAGTTTTTTTATTAAAAAATACAAAAAAAAATTAAGTACCTACATTAATCATCTATTATTGTTTCTGTATTTACAACCTATTTTACTGCGCTCCAGAAGCTGTCAGAACATGTGCTTTATGTCGCCGGGGGACAGAGGCTCAAAAAAGGCTTAGTTAAAAAGAATTTTTTCGGACTGCTCATCAACTGACTGCTCCATCCATAAATCCATCCAAACAAACTTTTGTATATATAATAGCAGTAAGAAGAACAGCCACTTAAATGCAGTCCAGGAGCTATCCCACCAAGCGCTTTCCACCTCTCAGCCTCAGAGGCGTAAAAACTCTTAAGTGATAATCGTTTTTGACAGCTTATCCCATATAAATTTCAAGGGGAGTAAGGCGTTTGTTTATAATTTACTTCACAAAAAAGTCAAATAACACTCAACACATCGCTAACTTACAACCTGTTTACTGCGCTCCGGAAGCTGCCAGAACGTGTGCTTTATGTTGCTCAGCCATGGAGGTGTCAAAAAAAGCTTAGTAAAAAGGCTTAGCCAAGAATACAGAAAAGCTGGTAGCTAAATAGATAATTTGCAATAAAAAATATATTGCGGTCCTAAATTGAGATAAAAACTATTCTATCATTTAAGTTGGACCAAACTGAAACTGCGTGCAAAATTTGGTTAAAATCGGTTCAGTAGCTGAGGAGTCCATTGGCCACAAACACAGGGACTCGTAATTTTTATATATTAAGATAAATAAACAAACTCACAATTAAAAAAAAAAAAATCAACGATCGTTTTTCCGAAGTGGTTCAATTATCCAAGATGTAAAATCATATTGTACATGAGGAAAAAAAGGTTGGGAAATACTGACTTAGATATTAACTGCACATACCATTTAGGGCTTCCTCAGCTGACAGATTTTCGAGCCCACTGCCATATAACTGAATCAATAAACTGATAGTACAGAAAGACAAAAAGCACAACGCTGTGCGGTTTCAAAGCCTCAAAAAAAGAAAGAACTTACAATGCTGCACTTGAGGTCCTGTCCATTCCTGTCCTTTTCCGGAGGCTTGAGGAGGCTCCATTCTCCTCCCTTATCGAAAGTGATCACGGAAATCAGATTGATGCGAGTCGAATTTACGGTGTCGTTCTTGAGTTGAGTTGCAATATAAACTCCCCTCAAACCATGAACTTTGTGAATGTCAGCCAGGCGCTCTTCACTAAAAAAAAAATAATAAAATATAAACTAAGTTGAATCTTATCCCCGACAATCCTAAATACAAACTCAGTTTTTATAGTTTGAAATGCATAGCTTTGAACTTGGCCACATGATTTTGCAACACAAAATAAAATTCTTAAGTTTTGTTTGAAATAAAGCTTAGGATCAGATCTCTTAATGTTTTACAAAATGAAAAACGTCATTTGAACCTTTTATTAAATGACCAGTGGCCCCTCCCCCCAACCCCCCAAAAATAAGCCTACAAATATTTTGCTGTTAAATAATTTGTTTAGAACTTTAAGTTCTACATTCAAAAAAATTTACAAACTGCTTGATGGATTTTTTTTTCGATGTCTATTTCTGAAAGTAGTTCCTACAAAAGCTATGCAAAATGAATGCTACAAATTTTTAACATTGAAAACTTCACAAATAAGCAGATTGAAGAAACTACATAAAAATGCCAGTTGTTACATTTATAGCAAAAAGCATTGCACAAATTAAAAGAACGCAGCATTTAAACCTTTATAACTAAATGGCTGTAACTTAATAGCTATGTATTATAAAATTCTAGCTATAAAGTTTGCTTAATGAGTAAGAGATAAATGCAATGCTTGAATTTTTCATGAAAAATAAAGATCCCACATTTTGGGTAGGAAAAAAATTTAGAAAAATATGCCACTGGTACAATAAACCAGTAATTACATGAATTTTACTGATCCATGGACACATTTAGTGGTCCATTACTGTGTCTAATTTTAAACAATAAAAAATTAAAAAAAAAAAGACAATAAAATAGTGTAATGTGATAAATGGAGTTCATTAGCAGTTTTCAATAGAAAAAATACGATATTTTATAATGCTTGACCCAATTTCTCAACCTATCATTTCAGGCGAAGAAAATCAAAACATTGTAAATAAAGGTACTAACTTTCAACAGGTTCAAAAAATTACGATGCTTACAACTTTTAAAAGGAAAGCAAGATGAAACTTCATTGGTCCTACGGACGATTAAAATTTATATTCTGTGGGTCCAATAAATATTTTTGTGGTCCTGAAAACATTTTAAATCAGAAATAGAAGCGTAATTTTAGAAACATCTAAATCAGACCTTATTAATCCAGTTTGTGAGGTGGATGGACTGATGTATAATATGTTCTCCAATGACAAGGAAAACTTCATCCTTTGGAAATCAGATATGTAGAGATTTGTGGTCAATTGGTTATGCATCACACACACAAAGACTTGATCATCTGAAGCATCAACAACGTAGATTTCCTGTTACAAAAAAAAATTAAAATTAATAAAGTCAGATAAAAGATGTAAAATCAAAGACAAACTCAAATTTAGATTTAAAACCACTGAACATTAAAAGTATAATAAACAATCTTAAAAAAGTACAAATCAGAAAAAAACAACGCAGACACTTGTTTCGCAGAAACAAGGACCTCCTTTTTCAATGACAAAAAGATGTTAGCTAAAGGATGTAAAGGCATCCCACTAAAATCAATTTTGACAAAATGAGACTGAATATTTGATGTCTAAATAACACATACAATAATACACCCAATTAATTGTTGCTTCAAAAACAAATGCTCGAGTTTTATGAATAAATAACTTGCTTCTGGAATGACTCGTATTTAACAAAAAAAACTTGTATGGTTAACAAAATTTCAATACAGTGAGCCCCATTTAATTGAATCAGTAGTTAACTGAATCAACTAGTAGTTTGATGAATCAAATCAACAAAAATAGAACAATATGCAGCATTATTGAACCAAAACTGTTTGCCTTCAACATTATGCATATAAAAACAACCACTGTATACTTTTTTTTGATAATAGCAGTTCAGTTATGCCCAATTTTTATGCCATTGTTACAGATCACGGAGATGGAATTAACTTTTAAAGAACTTTTAGGATACAATTTCAGCAGAAGTAACAGTTGTAGGAATAAATAGGGTAGTTTTCGATTTTTCAATTTTATTTTTATATGATAGAGCAACAGACATGAACATCAACGGCGAAAAAATTTTTGCGCTGCGACAAGTAGTTTTTTTTTAAATAATTTTTAAATTTCAAGCGGTTGTGACGTCACTGGGCTTGACGGTTGTGACGTTGGCGCTTTTGAACTTTCCACTAAGGCGAAGAAAGAGCGAGAAGCTTTAGTGCGAGGAGCTCGAGAAACCGGTTTCTCCGGCTTCCGCACTGTTGTTCGCTCTCCACTGCCATAAGTTTTTTTTCTCGCCAAGTGATGCGTTTTAAAAATTTGACTACGGATTTCGCCAAAAAATATCAAAACAATCACCCCTAGCAGGGTATTGGAGTGCTCTTTGATAAATCCAGTTTTAAATAGTGAATTAGTAGACTTTAAGGTATTGATTACGGAAGGAGAAAATCCCGCAATGAAACGATAATGTAGCAAAAATCCAATTTTTATGGATGAAAGGCTGAAAGTTACAGCCCTGTGACGTCACGGGTTTCGGTTTTAAGGCGCGCTTTTTTTGCGCATGGGTTTTTAAAAAAATCATTAAGAATCAACCGTCGTGTTTTAAAATTCGGCAATGGTGAATTTTTGTGTTTTGTAAGCCTCTTAACAATATCTAGTAGTTAAAAAAGGGATATTCAGTAGGTCACAACTACCCTATTCTGCAATCATTCAATGAATTCTAGAGTTTAAATAATAATGTCAACAAGCTACCCACTAAAATTCCCCAAAATTGACCGTTTCCTCCTAAAAGTTCAAAATAACTTACTTTTCTTTCCATGTGAATAGGAAACTCGGCCATTTTAAAACTTCCTCTGTCGTAAGAGACCCACAGCTGTAGAACTCCATTGGGATTTCTTGAACCAATTAAATGCTGTAAATGGAAAAAATTTTTAGACCATGCAAATCCAAAATTTTTAACACAAAGAAAGCAATCAAGACATAATAGATTTTCAATTATATGGACACTTTTATCTTTATTATCTGTATCATTCTCATGCATGCCTCAAAATGTACACTAAGAATATTTTATCATGCGAGACTTAAATACATTTCTTCTTAATTTCTATACTCAAACTTAAAGTTAAAAATCCAAGTGTGTTTATATTCATTAGACTATAGTTTGATACCACTTCCCTCACGCTAGGAAAATCCAAATTGATAAAAAATATTTCATTCTTGTAAACAGTTTAAAAAATTTAAAAACCTGTTTTTATTCATTTAATATTTCTTAATATACAATCTATAGAAACCATACATTCTGCCTTACATGTAACAAACAATCAAAAAATATACACAAAACATTAAGCTCTATAAGATCTTCAAAAGCAGAACAGACAAAACAAATACGGTAACAATAATCTAGCTTGACAATTCAATCTCCAGAAAAAAATTGATATAACGGACTTTACAATAAAATACAGTTGCACAGAATTGCTCATTTGCAATATCGAATCTTTTTTTTAAAAAAAAAAGATTTGTTTTTAGAAAGCTAAAATAAATAAATAAATAAAAAATTTCAACGAAACAAAAATTATAATTTTGTATTTAGAGAACAGAGCATCCATAGCTTAAGCAAGCTGTTTGAGACAGCAAATGCGCCACAGGAAAATTAATTCCAAATGGCAAAAACAAATTTAAAAAGTAGATATTAACTTTTTAACAGAAACAAATAACATAACCAACATTGAAAAGTAAACATACGAGGAAAATCAACGTGACAAATAACGATAAAAATTGAATTTTTTATTTCTATTTAACGTTAAATCTTTCATTTATTGTTTTTACACGCAGATGAATTTTCCACTTCTAAGAGCAGGGGTGATTGTGAGTTCATAAAAAAATACCTGAAAGCTTTAAAGAAAAAGTGGGGGACGGGGAGTGTTTTTTTAAAACCAAGGCACCTATTACTTAAGCACATCTAATTTTATAATTATACATACATAATAATTTTATTTCATAAACTAACACATTTCATATATTCAAATAGTTTTTAGTCTAAATATTATACATGTATTTAATTAAATTGTAAATGAGTAATAAAGTTACTTTTGAGCTGGTGATGAGCAATTATCTCCAAAAAAATATTTTAAAGGGAAAGCAAAAATCTAACAGAATTACTGTTTGTTGTGCGAAAGCATTTATAAAGTAATGAAAGTTGCATTTGTTACATTTTGTTGCATTTCATTTATTTGTCTCCTAATTAAAGGTAATAAGCATCAAAAGTTCAAAATTGAGAAAAATTTGATTCTCATATCGGATGCAAATAAAATAATTTAGTAAGGTAAAAAAACAATTAGAATTTTCATCTTAACATTTTTCAGGGGTGATTGTGAGTTCATAAAAAATACCTGAAAATTTTTAAAGAAAAGTGGGGGGGGGGGTGTTTTTTTTAAACCAAGGCCTCTATTACTTAATCATACCTAATTTTATAATTATACATACATAATAATTAATTTCCTTTTATAAACTAACACATTTCATATATTCATGAACACAATCACCCCTGTAAGAGATATATTTCAATAGTTATGACTAAAAACTTCGAAAAAAAATCTAGGCAACACTAAGAAGTTGGTGAGCAATGTTGAGCGACAAAATTAATAGGGGTATAAACTAGTAGATAAAATATATTTGTTACTGTCAGCAAAAGAAGTGTTTGCAGCTTTCAAACATCAATTTCTGACACATAAATTAACCACTAAGTGAATAAGAGTATATTTCTTGTGATAGAAAAAAAATTACCTGTTTACGAGTAGCGAAAAGAAACTTATCTCTGACTTCAAAATCTTGAACATTGCTCATTAAAACGCGTGTATTGTTACGTGTCTGAAAGAAATCTGTCGACGAAAGAATGGACGACACATTCCCGGGTTCTTGTCTTTCGACGAAAATGGTGTTTTCAGGATCGATTTCAGCTATGCCCCTGAAAAATAACACATGAAATTAATATTGAAAAACATTAAAGAAGAACATACAGGGTGGTTATAAATTAACAGGAGGTGTTTGGAGCCCTATAGCTCGCGAACTACTGGGCGAAATGTTGCCGAATTCCGTGAGCGTGCATATTAGACCATGGGATTTTGATTTCATGAATAAAAAAAATTAGTTTGAAAAATCACCACCAGGGGGAAATTTGGCGCTGTAAAAGTGTATTATTCTGATTATCGAAGAATTAATTGCTACTGACAAAACATGCATCCATTTTATTTGCAAAAATGACTTTTTTTGTCACAAATGTGGTTCGATATGATCGCCATTGTAAAGTTGTAAGAACTGCATACGATGCACAACATTTTCTACGGCAGCTCGTAACATATCAGAATGGATTTCTTGATGAGAATGCTCCCAGTCCGTCATTTTACAGATGATTGCTAAAGGCAACGCGTTTATGCAAATTATTGCATTCTATTTGGTTAAATGGACCGCTATTTTGTTCCTGGTGATTTTTTTTTTTTAATAGAAAATTCTACGGCGATCATATTAAACCTCATTTGCAAAGCACAATCATTTTTGCTTGGCGAAATTGATTTATACAGCATCTTTTCAAGTTTAATTTGCGATATTCAGTGTAATACACTTTTACAGCGCCAAATTTCCCCCTGGTGGTGATTTTTCAAACTAATTTTTTTTATTAAAGAAATCAAAATCCCATGGTCTAATATGCCCGCTCACGAAATTTCGCAATGTTTCACCTAGTAGTTCGCGAGCTAGAGGGCTCCAAACACCTCCTGTTAATTTATAACCACCCTGTACATAAGAAATTAAATATTTAAATTGGTTCAGAAATGATAAGTGAAATAATAAAATAACTGCATAAACAGTAGATATATTTTGGGATAACCAAGCATGAGCTGCAAAGCATGGGAAATATTTTAGAATTTCCTACACTGAACTGGCGAGATTTTGCATAATAAAACAAAGTTCTTTGATAACTACACAGTACATGTATATTATTCTTCTGCTATTTGTCCATTTAATGCATTGTTTTTCTAATTTATTGAACTTTATAAATAGTTAAAGCTCATGTCTTGAAAACACTGAAGTGAGAAGTGCACAAACAAAACATGACATAATACTTTCACTAAATTCAATTTAAAATCAAGTATTGTTCGAAAAGATTGCTTTTGCATGATTTAATTATTTATATGGTAAAACCTGTCGATAACGATACTTTTTGGATCTAAAAATATATTGTTATAGACAGGTTGAACATTTATGCAAACATTTTTCCCCTACATATAAAATACCTAAAATACCAACAAAATAATAGTATACAGTTAAGCCCATGGAATAGCCATTTGCACCACAAAAATAATTCTAGTAAGAGTATAAAGCTAATTCTATTATAATATCATTAGAATCACTGTTAATATTTTAAGTATTACAGTCTAATAATAGAACCATTATATTGTGGCAATAATTCTATTATCCTGAATCAAACTAACAAATTGTGATGGTTTGACACATTGAAAATTTATTACATTAAGCAGGGTATTCTTTAAACTGATATGCCAATAAGATGGCTCAATTGTATAACAAAAGCAACGAATATTATTATTTCTTTTGGTTAAGATTTTATAACTTCACATGGGGATGGGGGGATTTTATCGTGAAAAATACATTGCACAAGGGCTCTACAGCAAAAAAATGTACAAAACTAAAACACAAAAATAATGCACAAATCTACACTTAACAGAAAATACAAATTGCTTATTGCCGTCATGATGAAAAAAAAACTAACAGTTAAAATTATAGAATTTCAAATTAATAAATGATACAAATGTATAAGTATTTAGTTGATTAAATAATACTGCTTGAACCTAGGACACTAAGAGCATACAAACATGCCCATGATTTACATAGAAACTTGGTACATGAACTATCTATCTGCATGTAATAGTTGTCAAATTGTAGATTTGAAAAATTGAATGAATTATTTATAGTAAGCCAAAATAATTGTAATAGTACAGAAAAAATACTTGGAGGAAAGGCCTAAAAATTATGAAAGGAATGAGGCTGGTCCTGGAGGTAATTTATGCTTTAACTTTTTTTTAATGAATTTATATTTATGAAACACTAACCAAAAGAATGATTTCACTTGGAGCTGAACATCCTTCCAATTTACACCAAAATCTTCTGAATACCAGAGCTGAAAATAGAAAAGCACAATTATAACAGCATATAGTCAAAGATAAAATTCATATGCATTAGTATTACTCAGTAACTCAAAAATATAATAAAGTTACTGATAAATAAGTATTTTGATTGTTTTCTGACAAAGAACATCTTAGCATAAAAGTAATTTTTAGTTCGTTTGAGTGAATTTGAACTACCATTAGATCTATATATTCCATATACAAAACCAGTAGTCTGACAGTATAATTGAAAAACTACACATAAATGCTATGGACTCAAAAATCAAATCCATATTCCGCTAAGCTTTTATTTTTCTTCTCTGCTTATAGTCAAAATAAAAGATCTTTCAGAATAATTCTACAACTTTTAATTACTACCATAAAAATTTAAAAGAAAAGAAGCTTACCTTTTTCAAAGGATCATTTCTATCAATAGCAAGGATGATTTCAGAATTAGTAGGATGCATCGCAATAACATCTGGACAAAATTCCACAGAGTGACTTTCAAATGTTTTGGCATAATCTCTTGTCGTGAAGATGTAATTGTGTATAACATCAGTGAATATATACTAGAAAAAAATAAATAAAATAAAACATCAGTTAAAATTAAAATCTATATTCAAATACAGTGAATGCTCATTAATTGAATAAACTACTTTAGGGCCATTTCACAGTATTTGGATGTTGCGGACTCTACATTCCACAAAGTTCAAACATCAATATTTACAACATAAAGATCTAAAAATGATTTCTTTTTTTGCTAGTGTAGAAGTACTACCAACACACAAACTTAAAATAAAAGGAAGTGCTATTTCAACTGTAAATTAATTAGTTATGGCAGAAAAAGTGTTGTGTTGCGGACTCTACACACAAAAGTACAACAAAAAAATGATCAAGATTAATTGCTAATCCCTCTGAATCTATTTATCCCATATTATCAATGCTGGTTTTTTTTAAACACTGATACACTTTAGATGATTGGAGTACAAAAATTTCATTTTTAAAATGAAAAATTGGAAAAATATAGGAAAAAAACTTCACATACACAGTAAAATGCCTTGCGTTGCGGACTCTACAAAATGTACCTCCATACTTTTTGCCATAACACTTTTAATTTAAATTGGTTTTACTAGGAAAAAATAATGAAATATTTTTAGATTTACATTTGTTTTATAAGAAAAAACAAGTTATTAAAGATTTAGAAATAATCTTTTTACAAGAAAAAAAAATTGAAGTCTTTCAATAAGAGAAGAAATACTGTTTGCTATTTCTTTACTGTAAGCAAAAAATCTACCATATAGTCGATCGGTGCTGGATCTCCTGGAAGTTTCATAAAGTATCCTGTGGCAGGAATTGTTTCCTTTTCTTGTTTTGTTTGAATTTGTTGCTACCTACCGGCTGAAATACTAATTTAACTCCAATAGATTTCTTTAAATCTTCATTAGCTATTTCTCCTGTCCACCATTGGTCATTAAATATGACT
The DNA here is from genome assembly GCA_038373865.1 of Uloborus plumipes. NCBI lineage: Eukaryota > Metazoa > Arthropoda > Arachnida > Araneae > Uloboridae > Uloborus > Uloborus plumipes. The sequence goes on from JAXGGA010005415.1 coordinate 25,316, forward strand.
TCTTATTTAGATTGAGCTCCTTATTTAGTAAAGTGCCCTCACATTAGTTATATCTCTGCTTGACATTCTGCTCCCCCCCCCCCCCCCCAAAAAAACTATAATGATAAATCAAAGCAAAAAGAAAGTGAAAACACACAAACATTCAAATAAATAAATAGCTAAACTTAAGTGTAGAGTCCAGCACGCTTTTGTAGAGTCCAGCACACCTTTTAAACTGCCATTAATATAATTTTTTAAAGATTTATATGCAATTTTTTTGCATAATTATGTTGAATAGTGTATAAAATTAGAAAATAAAAATAATTATTGAGCTGTGTTTATTAAGAGCCACAAAAACAAAACTTTTTTATGTTTTTTTGTGCTGGACTCTACAGGTACATATTTCTGAATCCCAAACACAAACAAAAGTTTATATTTGAAACTGAAAAAGTATGTAAGTGACTACATACTCTTTCTATTTTCCCATTACAAGCAAAAAATTGATTGTAAAATGGTTCATTTGTCATATATGGAAGATTTTATGAAATTTTTAGCTGTAGAGTCCGCAACATGACTTTTGCCAATTTTCAGATTAAATACTGAATATCTCTATAAATATCCAAACAAATTCAAAACAATCAACATATTCTCATAATTTAAACATTTAACTTCAGATATCTATTGCAAAAAATTATACCCAATGAGTTTTGTTGCAGACACTTTTTGGACAAAATACTGTGAAATGGCCCTTTAATGAATCTTCAAATCTTCAAACACAACAAAATTCAGCTTCATTGAATCAAAACTGTTTAGTGCAAACATGATTTATGTAAAGGTACTGCATGTGTACAGACAGGGTTTGACAAAAAAATGACCAAGTTTTAGGTACTGGCAATGACCAAGACATTGCAGGTGCTTAAAAATTTGAGGTTACATATTCTGTTAAAATGTTTCCTTTCCTTCTGGAGGTTTTTTTATTTATTTATTTTTTTAGACAACAATACTGGCGAATTTTGCAGCAATAGCACCAGCTGAAACATAAATGAGAAACCTTTTTTACATACACATAATTTTTAATACTGGTAGCAAGTAATATGTTTCAAATTTTTTACCAGTACAATGTTGTTCAAAAATTTCTATTTTCTTAGAATATTTCAAAAAAAAAATTCATAAATTCAGAAAATGATGGTAAAATAATGTAGAAAAATTAATCTGTCAAGATTTTAAAAACTATTTGACTTTCTTTTTTTTTTGCTATTTTTAGAAAATTTATCACATACAGTTTGACCACTTTGTTTTCAACAGATTTTTAAGGTTGAACTTAAAGTGGGAGAAAAGGATTTCTTTAGATATTCCTCCGAGCTTAAGAGGATTTCTAAGGTTAAAAAATTATTTACAACACTAATGTAAAGAAAAGACAACTTTAGTTAAGATTAAAATCATAGATTTAATTAAGTTGATTTAAATCATTGACATTGTTCACTTAGCACTGAAATTTTATAAGAATTTAACTAGCTCTTAAATAATGGGCATGTTTGTTGACACTAGACAATTATTCTATTTTGTAATGGAATTCTGGGATTTGCCAATTAAAAACACTGAATTTTAAAAAAGTCAATTTAAATCATAATAAAAACCAGACTTAAATAAAGTTGGTTTAAATCGCTTGCAACCTACACTTAGCACTTCACATCACACACTTCAGGGTCCCCCGTACCTACCACAACTCGTGGTTCAACCGGGATAGGACCCTGAACAGCGCTTTATTCTTTTTGAACCAGACAGAGGGCCGAGCAAACCCTTGGCCCAGCACCCCCAGAAGTATTGTTTCACTTAAAGGACTTGCTACCACAACATTTTTAATGTCCCCTATACACTTAGCACTGCAATATTAAAAGAATTTAAAATTGATCTTAAATTATGATCGACCATTTAAGATGTCACTTGGCATAGTAGTCTAAGAGTTTTTTCAATGAAATTCTGGGATTCGCCAGTTTAAAAAAACCTGGAGTCCACCAGCAGTTCAGGGGGTCTCTCCCCTTTGCTGAATGCAAGCTATGGAAAAACTGGAACTTACATGACTGTTAGAAACAGGACTGATATAAAAAGTCGATATAACTGCCGGTTTCCCGTCGGCCAATTTCATCCCTTCCGCCTGTCTCTCGTTGAAAGTCTTCCCATAGTCGTCGGAAACGAAAACGGCCGAAGTGGACTTGTTGTCCTGTCTCCGGTCTCTGGCCAGACAGACCAGGACATCGCTGCCCTGCCCTGCCCAGTGCACAGAAAGTTGCTGGTGGCTGTCATTCAGCGGGAACTGAAATCAGATAGAAAACATTGCATTAAAAAGCACTTTATTAAGCTTGGTTTAATCAAGTGGGGGAATGGGGGTAAAATAAATTAGTTAAGGTAATTTACTTTTTTCAAAATGAACAAGTTGGAAATTTATTTTGAAAATCGCACCGTATAAAGGAAGAATACTGTATTTTATAATAAAACTTGCGTTGAAACATTATTTTATATTTTTTGCAGTAAATTAGTACCTTTAAAAAAAATGGAAATTTTTCACTTTTATTCCCATGAGGGAAAGTTAAAAATAAAATTATTGAAAATATTTTTGATCAAATGCAAGAATTAATGAATTCAATTCATAAATGAAAGCAATTAATGCTTTTTTAGATACAATATAATATATAGTACTTAAATTCCATTTTAAGTACGCACCACATCAGAAACTAGGAAGAAATATATATATTCAAAAAAGGTTTACTTTCAAAGACATTGCTATTGGAACATAAGCATTGGAATTATTTATATTTGGTTATTATTTATATTTAGTGCCCCCCAATGTAAATATTGGAATTATTTATATTGGAGCACTGAGTTACAGAATATCTAAATATGAGCATGAATCACGTACTTGGTTCTGAACAAGTTGGAAAATAATTTATTGTCTACAGATTTAGAAACATATTAATTACCTATTCAAAATGTCAATACATTCAACCAACAATAAAGTCACCAACAATTTCGTACCAAATTCAAAAAATCAAATAAATTTTATATGATGAACATTATGTAGTAAAATAACAAAACTGAAGAGCATGTTTAAAAATTTAAAACCAAGCAAAGAGCAAAATCAGTTTTGAAGTTGAAACGTACTTTAAAAACCAACCAGGAAAATTAAGTCAACAAAATGTCAGTTTTCACAAAAAATGTGGATGAGTAAAAACTATTTTTATAGCTGCAGTAGTTTCTGCTCTACTTGAATTTTAAAACATTACAGATGTAACTACTACATTAATACATCACACCAAGTGTTTCATTACGTAACATTCAATACAAATATAAAATGCAACTTTATTCAACCATATTGCAGAAAAAGAATAACACGTATCACAAAACGCAAGACAAAGACAATCACTCATGGCGACTGCTCTAATTTAAATGCCCTAGTTTAAAATTTAAAACATTGGTCGCCTTATTAATCAGCACTAAATTCTAAAGCAAAACACTTACAACGGTAGAAAATTCGGTATTCAACAACTTTGCGGGCTCTGTACTTCTTTTATGAATACTTTTTGTTAGCTGTTCTTTTTCTGAAACAACATCTTCTCTTTCAATACGACGCAATTTATTTACTTCATTAACATTCGATGGAGATATAAAGAGAGTGGAAGAAGAATGTCCGTAGCGGTGACAATTGAATGAACTAAAAAAATTAGCGCAGATTATGACTGCTAAAAGCACTATTGCACCCATATTGAGAACATGGGAGAAGTAAATTCATAAATAAATTTATTACAGTATACAAGTAGAACAAGTACACAAACACAAAAAATTGATTACAAATCTTCACGAGATGGATAGTTGCCAAACTCGCCTACCCAAAACAATGTATATATTTCTTCTAACAGCAATTAAAGGCTTTTAAAGCTAGTTAAGGCTTATAGAAAAGTAAAATATTTTGTTTTGGACTGTTTTCAGCCAATATTTCAATATTTTTACTTTTTATTACTGAGTTCTCATCATGACTTCGTAGATAGATCGAGCGCGGCCATTTTCTGAGTCATGCTTATGAATTGCTCATATATGGCAACAATGATTAATCAAAATATGATTTAAATACGCGGAGGTTGGCAAGTGAGTTTGATGTTTACACAAATATAAAATCACTCTTTTAGTAATTAAAACGTTATTCGTGTAAATTTTTGATCAAAATTAAGACTGGGTGCTTTTTGCATTCATTTCTATAATGATTTCTTTTTTATGTTCACTCTAAAGACTCATTGAATGGAGAGATATATAGAAAACTATTTCAGCTACTATTTTTTCGGATAGTCATTGTTTAATTTCGATTTCATTTTTGCTAATTTTCCAGTTTGTTTCTGAATACTTGTAGCCAAAAGAAAAAGCTGCTGAGCTCTCAAATTGCTTTGTTGTGTTCTGTATTTTAGTTCTAATAAAATCATCTTGAATGTTTAATATTTTTCCAGTTAATCTTGTGTGCTTAAAAGATCCTTTCTATTTTTTTTTTTTTTTTTTACATGGTGCTGCTTTTACTTTTGTTATTTTTTACAATGGTTGTCAAGTACAAATAGATTTTTGAATTTTGTGAAAGAGTACAATAGTTCCATTGTGAACAATACTATGAGCAATTTTAGTCAATTAAACATCTGAAACGTTTAATGCAACAAATTTTAATTCATATGTTGAATAAAAATTGTACACCGGCTGGAGACAGGAAAAAAAGTACTAATGCATTGATCCTTATATGTTGATTTTTCTTTCATAAACTTACTTCAAAACTTGTTTCATAAAATTATGAAATTAGATTTTTTTTTTTTAAATTTCTACTGGTGTAAAAATACATAGTAATTTTAGAAATGTTCGGAGAAGCATCTTTTGACTCCTGCAACTCTAGTTGATGTGCCTATCAGAAAAAATCAACCAATTACTGCAGTCTTATTACATTTTCAAAAGTTGCCATTTTTGCTAAGTTTTGTCAATTATGACTTTTCAACTGCTTAGGAACTGCAAATTGATATAACCTTTCTTAACTTTGCGTAGATGCACTTCTTAATTTTATTAGTGAGCTATTGTTTACTAAACTTAAGATGATTTTATCTATTATTTTTAAGGTTTTTTTTTTCTTTCAAGAAACACTCTTGTATTTTTATAAAAGCTAATCTGTGAATGAATGATATTTTCTTGCAATTTGAAGAGTCTCTTTTTTTTTAATTTTTTAGTGGCTTCATTTCATTTTTCAGATGTGATTGTTTAAGATTCAAGCCTCAGTTTTTAATCAGAGTAACCCTACGTGCAACTTACCAACAGCCCAGTTGTCACATCCAGAGACTATAGTTTCATCCTTTTTATAAACTCACCAGTCTGGAATAGTCAATAACCAACCAGGAAGCAGTGTTCTCTCTTGTTGAGATTATCAACAAACTGGTAGTAAACTTCAATGGAAGACCAACTGACTCTAGTTTGGTTATTGACTGTTCCAGACTGATGAATCCATAATAGGAAAGTTTGAACCTATTAAATATTCCTACTTTGACCACTAGATATTGTTAAGCGCTTTACTAAACACAAAAATTCAACATCGCCAAATTTTAAAACATGATGCCTTATTTTTAAGGAATTTTCAAAAAAACCCACACGTAAAAAAGCCTGCCTGGAGAAACGAAACCAGTGATGTCTGAGTAACCTGTAATCTTAGCCTTTCATGCACAAAAATTGTATTGGAGTTATACTATCTTTTCATTGCAGAGATTTTTTTCCCTTACGTTATCAATTAGTTTGTTAATCTACATGAAGATTGGATTTGTCAAAGGGCAATCCAATAACCTGTCGGGGATGATTATTTTATACTTTTTACAGCTAAAACCATATTTAAATTTTTAGAAAGGCATTACTTGGCAACTTTTGCTGCTTACGGCAACCCGGAAAAACAGCGTTGCGAAAGTGAAAAAACCTGTTTCTGCTTGGGCCAATGCACGAAGCTTCTCGCTCTTTTTGCGGCTTGCAGAAAACTCCCTCAGCCATATGACGTCACCATCGCCTGAACTTTAAAAAATATTTTTAAAAAACTACTTGTCGTATTGCAAGAATTTTTACGCCGATGATGTTTATGCATGTTGTTTTGTCACATAAAAACAAAATTAAAAAATCCAAACCTTCCCTATAGGCACGAAACTGTAGTCTCTGGGAGTCATAACCAGGCTATCGTTATGTTGCAGGTAGTTCTGCCTTAATCCTGTTTTAAGAGCAATAACTTACTGCTAATCTGAGTATCCCTGTCAAAAAAAACAATTTTGTCATGCAAATTCTCTTCCATGTTTTTCTCTTTGCAGGATGAACAACTCTTTCGACCGATCGTATTCATTCAACAGCAGCAGAAGTGGTGGTAGCTCTCCCCTGCCCTCCCCAGTCCCCGCCTACCATGGCAACCCCACGGCCCTCGCCAAAAGGTCCAAGTTCCTGCGGAGACTCATCTATTTCAAGCACATGGACTTCGAATTTGCCTTGTGGCAAATGCTCAGCTTGTTTGTTTCACCACAGAAAGTGTGAGACATTATTTCCTATTTTATTTACATGAAAATGTTACAAGTATCGTTAAATTAGTGCCTTCTGGAACATCATCTCTTCAATGTCAAACAACAGAAACTACATGTTTAGGAGAGGGGCAAAATGTCTTTTGATCCCCCTCAGAATGGCCAAACCAAAAGTAGTTTTCAATTTTCATGGAACTTAATTTGGCACATTTTAACAGTAAAATGTACATTTTAAAGCAAAATGACACTATAATTTAAAGTATAAATGAATAAGATGCGAGGGAGGGGATATAAGATTAGCAACAGTTAGACAACAGTTTCAAAGCTATCATGGTAAGCCTCTTATATCATTGCAAAGTAATTAACAACCTGTTTGCTTAGCATTGTTTGCACTATTCTGTGCACAAGGCAGGGATGGATGCTAGGGAGGGACAAGGGGGCTATCTCCCCTCCCATAAGGGACTCACCAGTGGTAAATTTTCAGTATTGAAGTTCAAAAAAAGCATTTATCTTTGATACTAGCAATATAAATGTTAAAAGCCCTCAGCTCAGGGTACGTTACTCAATTAAAGTCCAAAACATTTTGGGTCATCATTTATAAGCCAGTTTGTGTAGTAAAAGAAAAGTGACAAATTCAATCCCTTGAAACATTTCAAGATCCGCCCTTGACTCAAAGCTAGATGGAACCAAATCAACAGTTTAAATTCTTTTCAATCAAAAAAAATTTTGTTGCATGTTAGCAAGATAAAAATGTATGTTTAAAAAAACCTTTCACAAATCTTAAACGTTTAACACTATATTTTAATTCTAATTATATTTAAAATTGTATTCTAAATACTTTTAATATTCATGTCCTATTGCAACCAGGAAAAATATGTTCATATCTGATTTTATAAAAAAAAATAACATTTTTATTAATTTTTGTAAGTGTTTCTAATGTAATGCAAAACATTGCCAAATTTATCCTTGTTTCAAAAATCATGTTTCTGAACTGTGAAGGGTTAGGGTAACAAATAAAGTTCAAGCGCAGTGTCCTCAAAATTCATTGTCAGGCCCTGAAATGTGTAAAAAATTTCTCACATATAACAGAAGAATAATAATTTTTAACTCCATGAGGACAATTTATTACGTGCATAAATTTTGTGTCTAAATTGTTTTTTAATATGAAACTAATAATATATTTTTATTTACAGATACCGAAATTTCCAGTACAGAAAACGTAAGTATTAATGACTTTGTATTTATGTTAATGTAATACGCATATTATTTTCTTTTAACTTCATTTCTCTTGGTCTATTTATTGAGTAAATGATGATTTTAAAATTAACTCGCAAGAACTTGCACCATTATTTGTAACACGAGCACTCTCACTGGGTTCGAAAACGATCCCAGTACTCTCAAAACACCCCCATTGTTAACAAGAATAAAAAAGGTTTGAGAAAATTCCAACCACACCCTCACATCAATCAAAGACACAATTGCAGCTACCGAACAGATGGTTTCCTTATCTGACTATGAAATTCCATAAAATTTCGACCCCAGCCAGCGAGCTCTCGCAAGTTAAATTGCTCCCAGTGATAAACAACCCAATTTGCTTCTTTACTAAAAAGAAAATGTGCATTTAGTTTGAATTTTATTTTAAACTTACACATGAAGTTCTACTGGGTGAATTTGACCATATCTGCCATACAAAAGGGGGTGATAGAACAGCCCAGAGGGACCATAGAACCACCCATTATCGTGTCCTACCGTATTTTCGCATAGATAAGCCGCGGCTTATACCTGTTTAAAAGCTTAATTTTAACTCCTGCGGCTTATACGCCATGGCGGCTTATACGATGTAAAAGTTTTTTTTTCAAAGTTCATGTTATGTTTAGTTATTGCTTAAAAACAAAACAAATTAGAGTCTGACATCGAAAACCAGAAAACCAGAACTGCACCGCCCTTGAAAAGATCTATTTTGAAAAGGGTGATAGCATTTCTGCTTATTCAGATGTTATTTTATTCTCCTAGATCCCATAAGGAAGTGGAATAAATTAAGAAAAAAAAATATCAACCATAACCAAGGTGTCTAATAAAGGAAAACGAATCCAAACGAAAAACAAATAATTAAAAAAAAAACTCGCCCGCCCTTTCTGTGAGGATGGGAAGTAGGGTTGCAGTAGAAACCATCTGGAGCAGAACAGGGTTACTATAAGTTGCAGTTATCGCTAAAATGTTGCAACGTTTTATTTATTTATAATATTGAAACACTGTTTTCAAATCAATGTTACTAATTCTTTGTTATTGTTTTTGAACGATGTCAATACCAGTATACAGCATAGGTGTAGGTTTTCGCAGATTGAATTTTTGACAAAATTTTATGCGGCTTATACGCCGATGCAGCGTATCTGATGAAACGCATTTTTTTTTCTCCCGAATTTTGCGAAGTGCGGCGTATACGGTGGTGCGGCTTATCTACCCGAAAATACGGTATTTGTAACCGTAACTGAGTTATGGTAAATATAAGAAAAATGAGTGAAAAAGCAAAATTCTGCGAAAAAGATTTCTGAAATTCCTGGAAGACCTACTCACAAAATAAAGACATATAGAACAGACTGAATCCTACTAGTTTTTTTTTTTTTTTTCGGCGAATTTTTTATTTTGTCGCATTTGGCGAGGTGGCGAATACTTATCGCAAGCCCTACTTATTCAGTAATTACATTGCTGCATGAAGCTTAATTTCGTGTATCAACTTTATTCAGACACCTCTTCTTATAAAGACCAATTTTTTGTAGTCTGAAAGAGTACTGTAGAAAAGTTTTACAGCATTTCGTAATCAAAAAAATTTTTGTCACTTCTTTCAAAATGTACTTCCTTCAGCTGTTATTGTTTAAAATTCAAGAGTGGCTTTTAGTAATAATTTTATAAGTATTAATGTTGAAACTGCTAAATTTTTTTAGTTAAAATGTGATATCTTTTTAATTCTAGAGACAAAAAATCAGTTTGCCAGAGATGATCCTGCATTTTTAGTGCTACTTGGATTTTGGCTTGTTGGTAAGATTTATCTGCTTTCTGCTATAATTTATTGTATTGCAGTTTTTATCTTATTGTCTTGCCTCATTAAGCAACATCTTTAAAAGAACAATTAAATTTCTTTCTATGCTTTCTGTTTTTATGCACCACCAAAAAGTCCTTTATATTAATATCACATTAACAAATGATGCAGTTATTAAGATTCTGAATATAAGTTCTGAAAAAATTACTTAAATGTAGAAGTGATTCTTTAGAACTTGGTTTTAATAAATACATATGCTTCTGCTATGTTTAGAAATAATCACAGTAACTCTAATCACTTTGTGTGTATCAGCGTGTGAGCTTATGCATTTTGCAGGTCTAGTTTCTGATAGGTCCTATCAATGGAGAAATTTTAACAGCTTTTCAAGCACAAACATTTCATTTCTTTAAATGTGCGTAATCTTTTTATTTTGCAATTGTTTAATATAAGAAATAAAACCATTGAGTGATTTATAAAATAAATATTACCAATTCATATGAGATAAAAATAACCTCATAAGACCCAGTAATAAACATATGCCTACTAATTACAGGGTGACAAGAAATAACTTGGACACACATCGTACATTATAACTTTGTTGCTAATGAAAACAATGTGACCAAACTTAAAAATAAGTACTAATACATTACCGTATTTTCGTGTAGATAAGCCAAGGGACGGAATTTTAACTCCTGTGAATTTTAACTCCTGCTGCTTATACCATGTAAAAGTTTTTTTTTTTTTTTTCAAAGTTCATGTTATGTTTAGTTATTGCTTAAAAACAAAACAAATTAGAGTCTGACATCGAGAACTGCAATGCCCTTGAAAAGATCTATTTTGAAAATGGTGATAGCATTTCTGCTTATTTAGATGTTATTTTATTCTCCTAGATCCCATAAGGAAGTGGAATAAATAAAGAAAAAAAAAACATCAACCGGGAAAAAAAAAACATCAACCCATAAGGAAGTGGAATAAATTAAGAAAAAAAAACATCAACCATAACCATTAAATTATTTTTTAAGAAAAACGTTGCCGTGAGGTTAGGAAGTAGGGTTGCAGTAGAAACCAACTGGAGCAGAACAGGGTTACTATAAAGTGCAGTTATCGCCAAAATGTTGCCATGTTTTATTTATTTATAATATTGAAACACTGTTTTCAAATCAATGTTACTAATTCTTTGTCATTGTTTTTGAACGATGTCAATTCCAGTATACAGCGTAGGTGTAGGTTCTCGCAGATTGAATTTTTGACAAAGTTTTATGCGGCTTATACGCGGATGCGGCGTATCTGATGAAAAGCATTTTTTTTCTCCCGAATTTTGCGAACTGCGGCGTATACGGTGGTGCGGCTTATCTACCCGAAAATACGGTATTTTGTCTAATATATTTAAACGTTTTCAAATTGGCTACCGTTAGTATTAATACAGAGCTTTAGACGTGTCACAAAATTTTCGGCTTCGGGCCGCAACTCACTCATTGATATTTTATCCCTTTCTTTCCCTAAGAATGTTTGAAGGGATGCCAAAGTTTTATGAGGTTTACACCCTTGTCTCCAAGATGGACCAAACAGAATAATACATTGGGTTCAAATTTGGGCAATACAGGGGGCCATTCTTCAGCTCCAATGAAGTTAGGAAAATGTGTCTTGCATCAATCTTGAGTGTCTTTTGTGAAAAATCTTGTTGGAAGGTCCATCTTTGGTTTTCAAAGAACTTTTGCGAACAAGGTAAGACAACAACAACAAAATGAGTTTGCGGTATGTTTGCTGATTATTTTTTATCCCTTGATCAACAAAAAAAGTGGTGTTTCCCCACTAGCACATATCCCACCCCAAACCATTGCAGATAGGGGTAGTTGACGCCGCCAACAATTCAAAAAGTTCCAGGTGCTTCTGCTGACCAAACTCTATCATTATGGCTATTTTGAGTTTGTTCAATTGAGAATGGTTTTTCATTTGTGAAGACCAATGTTCAATTGAGAATGGTTTTTCATTTGTGAAGATCAATGTTTTCCATCGATAATCTGCGGCCCGCCTTAACAGTTCTTTCCTGTTTTGAAGTCTTGTGCGTTTGTTCTTTGCTGCTAGCTTTTGAGTCTCTTTCATTTTGTAAGGGAGAAGACCAAGCTCAACTATTACCACCAAACGAGTGGCTTATACTGATTTTCACCCCTCTAGCAACCTTTCTCATTGAAATCCAAGGATTTCGTTAAACTCGCTTTTTGACTACTTTCTAGTCGCTGAATGTGTTAACTGTGAATTTTCTTCTTCTTCCTGACCTGTCACCATCATGTTTGAGTTTTTTTAATCTTTTGATTGTGCAGGAAACCGTGTGCTTAGCCACTTTCAATCGTTAAGCAATTTACATTTTTTCGTTTCTTGTTTATGTAAATCAAGTATGGCAGATAGTTTGCGAACCATAATGGTTATCCCAACTAACTCACTTACACCTATTTAGTAGCTTTCTAGGATCGATTCCCTATCACAATATCGTTAAAAATTCAGTGGTATTTACAGATATTTGGTTTGAAACTTCGTCCAAGTTATTTCTTGTCACCCTGTACTTATTAAATGACTTAGTAATGTCATAAATGTGTTTTGTACAAATATTACACCAGATAATGTTGAAAGGAAAAAATATCTTAAGACCAAATACTAACCATGCCTGCTGATTGCTATTGAAACTGTGTCATGATACAATAAATATAATCAGAAGAAACTTTGCCATAAATAGTCTTGGAAAAAATATTTTAGAACTGAAATCTATATAAGAACATGCTTCATTAGATTTTTCTCCCCCCCCCCCCCCCTCCTCTAAGCATTTCCAGTGAATGCAGTTGTAGCTATCATTTTTGGATTTATAAATACTGTCAGCCCCGCTTAATCGGGTAACGGATAAATTAATACCCCGCTTATACAGGAAAAATATCCCGGAACCGAATACTTCTCCATTCCATAAACACAATGTTAAAGATCCCAACTTAATCGAATAATATTTCTTGGAACCGACGATATTCGTTTAAATGGGGCCCACAGCATATATTTATTTTAATAAGTGTAGTGGTTTTTTTTTTTCTTTTTCTTAAAATAGCATGTGAGAATGTTGTATTTTATAAATGGTGTAGTTTTGTTTAGAGAGAGGATTTTTTATTAAATCATTTAAAGTCAAGTTGGTTAAAAAAAATGAATACCTTTCATGTATTGTATTTCGTGTATGTTGCTATTTGAAGTATTCTTCCAATTTTTACTTAAACATTGAAAAATTATGCCCGCAGTTTCGTCGATTGGTTTTGCCGTTGTCCTGAGGCTGTCTTTCTTGAGCTTCCTCAAGTTCCTTTTATGGATAATCTTCATTGATTGTATTGCTGTCGGGATACTCATATGCACATTTTTTTGGTGAGTTCTTGTTTGAATTCTTTTTAAATTTTAATCCATGATTTTTAGTTGTTTCTTTATTTTGACAGAACTATGTCATGTAAAAATGTCTATTCAATTGAATAAATTTTCTCAATATACAGTCAATTCGCGATAACTCGAAGTCCGATAACTCGAATATTACTATAACTTGAATTTCTTATTAGGTCCCGATCCCTTTGTCTTTAATTCTATGTTAATTTTCCTCCATATCTCGAAGTTTACTTCCCTTAACTCGAAGTTTTTTTTGAGGTGACTAAACATTTGATGGTTAAAAAGCAGAAAAAACTTTCAAGTGAGAGCACTAAATTTTATTTATTCTTCTCTTGTGGATTCATTCAGAGAAAATCTGAAGTCAAAAGAAGATCTGATGAAGCAATGTGCTATAAAGGAATAACACCTGTAGTGGTTCTTGCTGTATTGTTTGCACTTATTACGTCTGTAAGGAATTTGATTTAAAAAAGTTTTGCTTCTTCAATCATAAATTAATCGTGACAGCGGCATAGTGATTAATTAATTTAAAACAAATGACTTTTAAAGCAGTTGATAAAGAAAATGTCTTTAATGTGAATTTAAGAAATGTGATCAAAACACTGAGGCTTTCAACGAAGAGTATATACAAACCATGGAAGAAAATGAATCTGTTGCCAATTGTCAACACGACAACAGGACCTTAAGGAAGAGCGATATGTGAAACAGCTGTAATATTTACCGTTTTTTAACTTACAAAACTGCTCAATGCAGCTTAAAATGTTGGATTATCCCACTAGAATGAAATATGCATAAAAAGAAAGATTTTTTTTTCTTAACGTTTTAATTCAAGTAGTGTACAAACTTGTCAGTTATCTATACATTAATTGAATATTCCAAGTTTTTATTATTAAAATGTTGGAAATCGAAACTACTGATAAGTCGAACTTCCGATACGTCGAAGTTTTTTTTCGGTCCCTACAAATTCGAGTTATCGAGAATTGACTGTATATAACTGCTGTTAGTAAAAAATAAAACCTCCCCCCCCCCTTTTTTTTAATATGCCAACATGTGCATTGCCAAAAATTGTATGCCATGCTTAAGATTGAAATTCTTTTGCATCTTGCAAGTATTTCAATTCTTTTGAAAATTGAAAGCTCTTTTGACAATGCTACCTTAAGTCTGCTCATTTTGCTTTTTTCATTAAATTATTTATTTATACTCTTTATTTTATCTATTAGTTTATATTTGACCTCATAATGTGTTTTATTCTTCATTTTAATGCACTTTTATTGCATTTTAATATGTGTATCTATCTGTGCTCACTCGTATTTTGATCAGTTTCAGTTAAAAGTGTTCAGCGTTTTTGTTTTTCATGCTTGTTTTATAGACAACACAAATTTGAAAGTTTAGGACTGTGATAGAAATATATTCTTGTGCTTATTTTTGTCAAAAATAAAAAAATATTTACATCTTACAAATTATAAAGTTCTTGAAGGTATTTTATTTTAACTTAAAATTGATTAATAACATTCAATTCAAACCAGTTCTGCCGAATTATCTCTTAACTTCAAAAAAAGCAAACCTTTTGAATGGAAAAATGAACACGCTTCTTAGTAATAATATGGTTGTTTGCAAAATAAGATTTGATTTTCATTTACCAAAAAAAAAAAAAACATATTTTATTAAATACTGGTAGGCAGAACTTAATTGTATAATTTTAGGAACAAATACCCAGTTGAATTGCAGTGTAAAAATATTTTTTTATTTTATTTATTTTTTTTTTCGATGTATACTTAAGTAGTATTTTTTTTTTTATTTCGAGTCATTAAACTATGTAAAACTTTATTAGCCAAAATACTGTCATAGTAATAAAAAAGGGACTTTATCTGTGACCAGGTGGAAAAACTCAAAAGCGGGAAGTATTGTGTCGTAATCTTAGTATTTCAGACATTGCTTTGAGAAATGAGATGAAGTGGTAGTTTTGCTGTGTTGTTTTGGTGCTCATCAAAGTGGTGTTAGTGTAGTTTTCTCCTATTCAAATATTTCATTTCACACACTCCAGGATCCCCCGTACCTACCACAGCTTCGTGGTTTAACCGGGATAGGGCCCTGAAGAGCGCTCTGTTCTTAATTTTGAACCGGAACCAAGGGCCGAGCAAACCCTTGGCCCAGCACCCCCAGAGGTTTCGTTTCACTTGGAGGACTTTGTGACCACGCCATTTTTAACGCCTCCCAGCCACCATTAATCAAGACGGTGGATCTTCGATCGACGGGGATCGAACCCGGGTCCCTCCGGACACGAGTCCGGCGCCTTACCGATCGGGCCACCACGGCCCTCCTATTCAAATATTAGGAAGCCTTAGTAGTTCTCCGAGTGACTGCTCAGTGGTTCTACTCTTGCCCGAGCTTCTCTGTGGTTCGAAAATCACGAAATACACTTAATCCAGTAGTTTAGCTTATTGTATCTCGTAGGCCCTCAAACACAAAACAGAAAAGCAAAGAGTAATAAAAGAAAATGTGTCCCTAAAGGAAACTACAGTAAAGACTTATTTCACTGAGCACTGTGTTTTGTTGGACATAAACTTTTTAAAGAAATGCAAGCAGTTTTTCTTGGACTCGGCATTATTTCTTTTTTTTTTTTGCAGAAAAACTAAAAAAAGGAAGCAAAAGGCCCCAACTTTAAAAGTTGGCAAAATATGAGTTCCAGTGTTAGTGCACATACAAATGCAAAAATGTCGGCCAGAAGTATGCTTTCATCAAATATTGTCTGAAGAGAGAAAACCAAACAAAGAACAGCCAATCAAAATCACTCATGACTTTTTCTTTCTTATTATTTTCAAAAATTCCATTTAACATTCATCTCTAAGCAATTCAACTATGTATTGATTGTACAACTATTACTAATATTAATATAAATTGTAATAGTTAATAAATAATGCATATCTACTTATATATTTTAATGTCAAAGTATATAACATTTTGGTCGGATGCATTTCAAATATCCTTTAGAAATAAAATGCTTTTTATGTTGAGTTTAAACTTTTTTTAAAATAAAGCTAACTTGATTTATGTTTTTAGTTCAGTATGAAATAAAAAAGAATACATGCTCTATTTTTCTCCGTACAGGTTCGTGTGTAGCCGGTACCTCAAGAAACCACAATGCCGTGACCAGGATGTAGAATGGGCGTATGCGTTTGATGTCCATTTGAATGCTTTTTTCCCACTTCTAATCATTTTGCACATATTTCAACTCTTTTTCTATCATTGTAAGTATTTTTTTCCAGTTTTATCAGAATTTCTCTGTTGTCATTCTGTTGATACACCAACTACAAATCAATTTATAGTAATACAAAAGGCATAATTTATTTCCCCAGTCAGTTTGTCATTCACGATGGAAAATTAAGAATGCTTTTGAAATTATTCACTCCACTACAAGTAACAGTGGCTTTCAGTAAACTATTCAAAGTGCCAACACTCTGTTTCAAAGATTTGAACAGTTTAAGACAATCACTCCTGTTGGTTCACTGATATTCCAAATTTCATTTAAATTGCAGCAATATTTCTGCAGTTACGCAGTTGCAATGATGAAAAAGAACGTTAATAAAAATTAAAATATAGTTAAATGAAGTAAAAACCAAGTATATGTTTTTTCTTTGATAAATTATTTTTGTTGAAAAACACATAACAGCTTTTTTCGAAATAAGTTTTACTCTTAATGTAAAAAAATAGTATTTCAACATTAGACAAGCTACCCATTTTTATTTGTCAGCTTTCTGGTAAAAGTATATAAAAATATATATTCACTGTTTATGTATATAATAATGTTTTTACTTATAATTATATTGGGGTTTTATAATTAATGCATGTGTTTATTGTAATATAATATGTTCATTTACTGTATTATTATAGTGAAAAAAAATGTGTTAAACTTCAGTCTTTTCAATTGATGATTACTTTTTAAATAGCTTTTTTTGTGTAGATATGTTTACACTCTTTACATTTTAGAGTACAAGCTTTACTTTTTTTACAAAAATTCATTGTTGAAGCAATATTAGTTTTAAGTTTCCTGTTTTCAATTTGTACGAGAATACACATCACTATAGCAACAGACCTAATTATTTAGAACTTTTTCTGCACATCCATTTTTCTTTTTTTTTTTTGGCTTAGTGCTTTAAAATTTACCCATTGTTTTCATTTAAAAAAAAGTCCTGAATATAGTGACTACTAATTTAAAAATAGCGACTAATCTAAAAGTGTCCACTGAGACAAAAAAAAAATGGAATTTTTAGATTGAGTAAGAAGAATTTTAATAGGTAAAAATGATAAAAGTGAGGGAAAACCCCAGGGACGAAATCAATATAAAAGAAAGTAGGGTTATACTGACCAAGAAAAATTTAGAACTATTGAAATTTAAAAATTTAAATTTTTCAAAGAGATTTCAATAGTTTAAGCTTAAAAATGATTTAAACCAATGCTTTTTTTTTTTAATCATATAATTTAAATCGTTGAGACAGTGGTGTATAGCAATTTCATTATGGGTCATTCCATGTCAAGTGTCCCAAATTTCGAGAAAATCCCCACTTGACCCCTTCCGATTTTGATGAAAATTTTTTTGGATGTACATATGAGACTTTCATGAAACCATACCAAAGTATAGCTCTATAGGCCTTATGGTTTAGCCAATAAAAATTATTGAAAAAAGGCCTCTTTTTCGTGTCTTGAAAAAAATGAACAAATCGTCAAGTTTGTGCTTTTATTGCTCGCGACCTAAGACGATTATCAGGCTCAAATTTGGTGATTCTGATCACTGTTTAGGGTAGAATAGCCTACTTGTGTAACAAAAGCTTCATGCACTATAGATTTTTTGCAATTTGCTGCCAAAGTTGGTAAAAAATCGTATTTTGGTAAATTTTGATCATACGTTATCAGCTTGTATCTGCTGAGAGAATGACTTTCTGAAGCTAATTCTTTCCTCGTTTGTAGCCTGATAGTTCGTCCGAAAGGTGTGCAAGTGGCATCTCGATAGCTCAAATAATTGCTGAATTATGCGAGTTGAAATTCCAGTTAAATTTCTTTTTTCTCAATTTTGTCTCAATTTCAAAGGGCAATATCTCAAAAGGGTCATCTTGGATTTCAATTTTCTTTACATCATTGGAAAGAACACACTTTTCTTAACTAAAAAACGTTATTTTTATTTTTGAGACAAACTAGTTTCAAGGGATATTGCAGGTCAAAAATGTGTACGTCATTCAACGTGAAATCAAAGAAAAAAAAGACATAGACCTCAAAAGTTGATGTCAATTTGTTCTATTAAAATTTACAGGAGCTATTGTACTTATGTTCTGATAAAAAAAAACCTTTTTTAGATGTTTTTGAACTTTAGTTTTTGTGTGCGCACCCGTGAAAACTCAAGAAATGGCAAAAAATAAAGTTTCGTTTTTAACAAAAATAATCAGGGCCGGTCTTAGGCCGATTGGAGCGATTTTGCCCAATCGGGCCCCGCTCTAGCAAGGGGCCCCGCGCCGACAAATTATTTTTGCCTTTATATGAGAAAAAAAACTATATCAAAATAAAAAGCTAATTGACAATATTTAACTCATGTTTAATCTGTCTGAAAGCATGGTGCTACGTTTAGTTCAATTTATGCTGTAGGAGCAAGGGGCCCCGCGCCGACAAATTATGTTTGTCTTTAGGTAAATGTTTAAAAAAAACTATATCAAATAAAAAGCTAATTGGCAATATTTACCTGGTGTTTAATCCGTTTGAAAGTATGGTGCTACGTTTAGTTCAATTTATGCTGTAGGAGCAAGGGGCCCCGCGCCGACAAATTATTTTTGCCTTTAGGTAAATGTTAAAAAAAAAACTATATCAAAATAAAAAGCTATTTGGCAATATTTAACTGATGTTTAATCTGTCTGAAAGTATGGTGCTACGTTTAGTTCAATTTATGCTGTAGGAGCAAGGGGCCCCGCGCCGACAAATTATTTTCGCCTTTAGGTAAATGTTAAAAAAAAACTATATCAAAATAAAAAGCTATTTGGCAATATTTAACTGATGTTTAATCTGTCTGAAAGTGGTGCTACGTTTAGTTCAATTTATGGTGTAGGAGCAAGGGGCCCCGCGCCGACAAATTATTTTTGCCTTTAGGTAAATGTTTAAAAAAAACTATATCAAAATAAGAAGCTAATTGGCAATATTTACCGGTTTTTTAATCCGTCTGAAAGTATTCTGCTACGTTTAGTTCAATTTATGATGTAGGAGCAAGGGGCCCCGGGCCGACATATTATTTTCGCCTTTAGGTAAATGTTTAAAAAAAACTATATCAAATAAAAAGCTAATTGGCAATATTTATCTGGTGTTTAATCCGTTTGAAAGTATGGTGCAAAGTTTAGTTCAATTTATGCTGTAGGAGCAAGGGGCCCCGCACCGACAAATTATTTCTGCCTTTAGGTAAATGTTAAAAAAAAAAACTATATCAAAATAAATAGCTAATTGACAATATTTAACTGATGTTTAATCTGTCTGAAAGTATTTTGCTACGATTAGTTCAATTTATAATGTAGGAGAACTTTCTGAAACTTTTGACATCTCTTATTCTATTGAAGTTATCAGATACATTCCCAAAACTACTACTGTTAGGTAAATTATTAGAAAAATTTAAACATCTGTCGATTTGAACATCTTAAATCCAGGGTCGTACCTACGGCAACTTATACTCTATTGTCAAAAAAAGAAAAAAAAAAAAAAAAAACATAATCGGCCTGCCTCAACGTCAAAATTCTAAATGATTATCGCCACTTAAATATTATGGCTATAGGGGCCCCTCGCAGGGCCTTATTGTACTGGGGTCCCCATTTAAGGGGCAATTAAGGTATTTACTTATTTATTTGGAGGCGGGCTTATTAAAATTCATCAGAAATGAAATGTTCTCCTAGAAAACACTACCAATGTTTACAGTTGCCAGTATGAAACGCAAAATATCAGCTGTACAAGCACGTAAGTTAAGAGGAAACATAAGAGCATTTTTCACCCGATGAGTTTTCCAGGGGCGTTTATGTAAGGGTACCCATGAGGCCCTATTTTCTCCAAAAATCAACAAACACACTTAATCAAGATAATTTCTGAGCTTTTTGCCTTAAAAAAGAACGTACGAGAGGTTATAGCAAACCGTCCCACATAGCTAGAGGTGGATGGCAATTTTTAATCTTTTCACGAGTGGCGTAACGCAAGGATAGGTGCCTTCTAGTGCCAGATTTATGCGGGAAATTCGGAACCCGTGCTTCGACTGCCAACTTCATAGGGCAACTAATTAAAAAGAACCACGGAATCAGAATGTTATCATAACCTCCTTGACAAAGACCAAAAAGATCCTAAAATTCCAATGTTATACTTTAAGTTGCGGAACATTTCCAGGTGAGATCATGCGATAACTCCCCTTCCTCCTCCCCAAATGTCCCCATCATCAAAGATAACTTTAAATTACAATATTATGACTTGAGCTTCAGAGCGCCTTCTGGAGGAAGAGTAAATTTTTGTGTCTATATTCTGATAAATTTCTGAAATTTTCTGGAAGACTTGCCTTTTCTCTAACAACGAGGTCAATTGCCTAAAATGGTGTTTTAGGGATTTAAAATTTTGGTAGAGATCTCTCCTCTCCTGTTACCCTCTAACCCAGTGATTCCCAACCTGAGGGGCGATCGCCCCCTAAGGGGCGATTTGGCCTCCTTAAAGGGGCGGTAAATTCTAAAGGGGCGATAGGGGTGATGGGTATTTAGAAGAGAAAACACTAGTAGTAAAGGGGTGGCGAAAACCGAATTTGTGTGTAAACATGTACGAAACCGGTTGTTCAGAGTTCAGACAATTAATCACAAGTTAAGGAAAAAACTAATTAAAGTTCAAGAGCTTCCTCCTTGAACCTTAGGAAGTATTTTGTCTTTCATTGTCCATTTTATGAATTATCAGATTTTCAATATATTTTCTTTCAAATTTTTAGTTTCAATGATTTTAATTCCCCCAGATTCCAGTGTAGAAAGGAAAATAATTTCTTGAAAAATGTACTTCTGTTTTTGAAAAGTACGTCGATGATCTTAGTTAAATATTACCCATCAAATGCTTATCAGTTCGCTTTGTGAAATAAAAAAAATTAAAGGTATTTTATTTATTTATTAATATTTTTAGTTTAAAAGTGATTGGTTAAAACTGCTTATATTTTTAATAATATCGATGTTCACTTACTTTTTTTTTCGAGGAAGAAGGGGGGAGGGTGATAAGTGTCAGTCAGCGTCTTAAAGGGGGCGATGAGCTCAGAAAAGTTGTGAAACACTGCTCTAACCAAAACGGCAACCAGAGAATTAGGGCCCACAATACAGAATGCTAAGTTGATGATTTTTCTTTAAATATTCTTTATTACTGAAGAGAAGTAAAAACTGCGCTTTGTTAAAACTAAGCGATTTTAAGAACAAAAATAAATAATGTTGGTGGAAAATCTTAATTTTTTTCAAAAAGAAATCACGACACTTGAATTTTCAACCGATATAAATTATTAGTCAATTAATTGTGTGCCCTTCTCCCCTTTCTTTCACCCCCCCCCCCCCCGTTTTTTCTACCTCGTCTGAAAATAAGAACGTATTCAAAATCTTACTTCTCCGAAGCTTTCTCCCACAAAAAATATTAAGGGAGTATCTAAAATTTCGTTTCCTGGGTTTCAGTTTTTAAAAATTTTTCAGGGAAAATTCTTCAAACACCCAAAAACATCGAAAATCATTTAAAATTGCGCTTTTGGAACTTCAATTTTGAACAAACTTCAATGTCCTTAACGCTACTAAATACAATCTTACACTCACGCAGTGAAACGGTTATATAAGTAGTCTTTTCATCATCAGTGGCGCGCGTACGGGGTAGCTAAGGGGCTCAAGCCTAGGGAGCTAAGGGGCAGAAGACAAACTTACTGGACAACACCATGGAAATCCTAAAATTGTCATTTTGCGCCTTTAATTTTTTTTTTAAATTTTCTGCTAGAGAGCACCCAATCCCCAACTTTCTGTTTAATGACACCAGAGATAATTCTGAAATATTTTCAAGGAAAATTTCTGGACGTGGGACTAACTTTTGGCCAAGTTATGGGAGAAGGAACGGGCAGGGCCGCGCCCAGCCTAATCGGCGCCCTCGTGCAAATGTCTTCTGAGCGCCTTATGCAGTAGCGTTCAATAGTTAACACCAGCATTGATGTTTTATAGACAAATATAATTTAGAAAAAATAAGTTTCGCGTATATTTTTTTTTCTAAGAAATAAAAAAGCGTGAACAACTTGTGTTTTATAAAACTGAAATACATTTATTGAAACATACGTTCTTAGATTTAAAAAAATGGTTCTGAAAGAAAAAAAAAAACATTACATAATATATACAAATAATGTATACAATATATATTAATTGAAAGTATGGAACTTAAAACATGTGTGAATGTAAATGAGGCAGCATATACATTTAATTAAATGTTCAAAGTAAATTATAATATCACATTTTTACATTCACACGCAATCCCATTTAATCCAACTACAAAGCATACAGCATGCACAAAATAAATGCATATATAAATATATGTATGTTACATACTAAACACTATTTTTATTTCTTTTGGGAGTCAAAAAATGCGCTAAAATTAGCACATAGACAAGCTCGTTGTTTTAAAGTTGTCCTGGGAGCGAGGTCAAAGGGTGCACATTTTATCGGTAAACAACAAAAACCACGCAAAATGTTAATATATTGATTAGGGATGGACCGGATAGTGATTTTGCCGGATACCGGATATCGGATATCCGGTGGCTCATCACATGCCGGATACCGGATATCCGGCATTACAATTACATTGCATGTTCGCTTATTTTTATGTAATCCAGCTTCAAAACAATAAATCAAAGTTGTTTCTCGCATAATTTCTTTAAGAACATGTTAAATACATTTAAATTAATTTTTAAAGCCTCTATTTTATTTGTACAGGAGTAGCGCTACATATGAAATGAAACACTAGCATATTGTGATTTCTTTCTAAATTATGTATTTTTATCAAAATATACGAAACTTTAAAAGATTGAATTAAATATTTCTGTATATACTCAAAGTTTAAACTTTTAATTATTCTTAGTTTAAATTTTAAAGCTTTTCTGTTTCAATATCATTTCAATAGGTTTCTACGTAAATGATACAGTTATTAAATATTTCACCAATATTAAAAAAAAAAGAAAGAAACAAAGAAAGAAAAAAGGAAAAAAAACTAAGCTCAGATAAACGTTTTTTTTTTTTTTTCAAATTGATACATATTTTATTAAAATTTTATGAATTTAAACTTCATTACAAAGTAACACATTTTCTTATTTCTAATTTTGCAATAATATAAAGCAAAATTTTGCTTTGAAATTCTTTTTTAAAAGAATAATATGCATGTAATTTTTCTAACATACAAGTTAAAGAAGAAAATATTAAAACAGGACCAGTGTGTTAAATAATAATAATAATAATAAAGTTATACTCAAATAATCAGTTAAAAATTTTATTATAACTCCAAAAAACAAAGGAACATGTTTTCTAAGATTCAAATCAGCAGTTTAAATATACTTTTAAGTAGACCTCAAGATTTGGAAAATTTTCAAGTGGCCAGTGGCCACTAGACTCAAAAAACTTGGTGGCCACCAGTTTTACCGAGTTTTGAAAATACCACTCTAGTACGAGAATGGGGGGGGGGGGGGAATATAAATTTGTCTATTTAAATGTTTTAAGTATGTTTTATTTAAAATTCTTGATGGGAACTATCAAACATTATAAAGGTGCTAATACTAAAGTAATGCTAACAAAAAATATAAATTATATCAATCATGGAGTTACAAGAAGTATTGCGTACCTAGAACTTCCAAGGTAATTAGTTACGAGTTCTAAAGTACTACTGACTGGCCTCTAGGAATCAATCTACTTTTACACATCTCAATACTTCAAAAACAGTTATTAGTAATTAAAAAAATATATGCATAACAGTTTTATAAATACAAACGCTCTGAAAATTAATTTGACAAATGTACACTGTTGAGCATGTTTCAAAATGATAAAATTCAACAGCTTTGATTTTTCACTATCTGTAACTATATTAATGATTCAAACAATAATTTTGAATAGCTAAATTATAAAATAACTATTTCAGTCAAAAAGTTGAGGAAGTAGCAAAACTTCATAGTATTCAACCATATATTGTTCAATACATTTTTAAATTGCAATTATATTAAAAACATGGCTTATTAATGAACAATTGAAATTTTCAATTAATGATTAGTTTGCGAAAATAGCAATGTTTCAAATTAATTCTTCAATGTATTGTAAGCAGGAATGTAGGTCAAAAATATTTTTCCTTTAAATAAATTTTCCCTCATATATTTGATATATCCCCCTAATTTTTCTCTTTATAAAATTCATTTAATCAGTTAGAGTACAGAAAAGACCTTGAAAGCATACGGATAGATGCAAGAAGAGCAGCAGATTTTTTTATCCTTTCAAAGGGTTGCAATTTGTAAAGTGAAAAACCAAATAATTCTTTTCCAGAAATTTATTTTATGAAATTTCAATTATTGCATTATATACTAAATTTATAGTAACATGGGTGCAACAAGGATTTTATAACGTTATTCCTTGGGTAGTGATATCGGACTAAGGACCACCAAACAACTTATTACTAATCTATTAAACTAAGCTACTTTTCCCTGTTATATGGATTGTAATTTTAACATTAGCTTTGTGGTTTAAACTTTAAAATTTTTCACCCTGATTGTGCACCTGGTGTTTGCAAGAGTATCTGCTTAGAACAAAAACCTCTTTGGAAAAAAAAAAAAGCTTTGGTTTTATTAATGCATTCAAATATACTAAATTGTATATATCAAGATATTTTCTGATTACCGTATTTTCGGGTAGATAAGCCGCACCACCGTATACGCCGCAGTTCGCAAAATTCGGGAGAAAAAAAATGCTTTTCATCAGATACGCCGCATCGGCGTATAAGCCGCATAAAACTTTGTCAAAAATTCAATCTGCGAGAACCTACACCTACGCTGTATACTGGAATTGACATCGTTCAAAAACAATGACAAAGAACTAGTAACATTGATTTGAAAACAGTGTTTCAATATTATAAATAAATAAAACGTTGCAACATTTTGGCGATAACTGCACTTTATAGTAACCCTGTTCTGCTCCAGTTGGTTTCTACTGCAACCCTACTTCCTATCCTCACGGCAACGTTTTTCTTAAAAAATAATTTAAATTATTTGTTCTTTGTTTGGATTCGTTTATTAGACACGTTGGTTATGGTTGATGTTTTTTTTTTCTTAATTTATTCCACTTCCTTATCGCAGGGATGAAAATCTTACGCGGATCCGCGATTTTCCGCTTTTTGTATTTTTTCTTTCTTTCCGTGATCAAAAAATTAATCTTGAATCAAGTTTAGAAAAAAAAATAAAATACACTCATTGGAAAATGAAGCTTAAAATAAGTTGATTTAAAGTAGTAGAGGTTGAAATTATTTCTAACTTCCAAAATAATGGAAATGTTTTTTGGATGCAACAGGATTGAAATTTCAAGGATGACCTGCAATTATCGGCGAACTATGTACTCTATTTTGGCATGCTGCCAGAAAATCAGTTTCTTTTGTAGAAGGTAGAAATTAAGAAAGTTCAGCTAAAATATTCGAGATCTTTGTCAATAAAATGGGAAAATTATTTTGATCTTTAAAATTTATTGAAATAACTAAAGATAATGCAATATTAATTAGAGAATTTATTTCTTCAGATACACGTGTCTAATTGATCAAAAATTGCACAACACCCATCCCTGTTTTCTACATTGTTTTGAATGACGTAAAAATAAATAGTGAATGAGCAATATAGAGCTTTTAAAAATTTACTTTCGATTCAGGTCGCAAATTAAGAGGAAATATTGCATGATTAATTTCGCAGAATATGGGGGGAAATCGATCCGGATTTCAAGCCGCACAGATTTTCCTCTTTTTTGACTTAGAGCTGTTTTCATCCCTATTATCGGTTGATGTTTTTTTTTTTCTTAATTTATTCTACTTCCTTATCGGTTGATGTTTTTTTTTTCTTAATTTATTCCACTTCCTTATCGGATCTAGGAGAATAAAATAACATCTAAATAAGCAGAAATGCTATCACCATTTTCAAAATAGATCTTTTCAAGGGCGTTGCAGTTCTGGTTTTCGATGTCAGACTCTAATTTGTTTTGTTTTTAAGCAATAACTAAACATAACATGAACTTTGAAAAAAAAAAAAAACTTTTACATCGTATAAGCCGCAGGAGTTAAAATTCGGCTTTTAAACACGTATAAGCCGCGGCTTATCTACGCGAAAATACGGTACTTCCTTTTTGTATTGTAAAAAACGTGTCAGATGCAGATAGAATTGAGATATTTGGATTGGTAAAACATTGCAGTCTGTTTCTATGAAAAGAATTGGACATTATAATTGCTAACTTTCTCTTTCAGTAAAGCAATAGTTATTTTTTACTCCGAGGTCCAATGTCCACTCGTATTTCCGGTCAAAAAACGATCTTCCCCGATCCCCCCCCCCCCCCCCACACACACACACGCAACTTCTTTCCTAGAAAATTGTGTCAAGCAAGGGGTTCTTTGTTGGAGGAAATAGGAGGCTGCTCTCCCCCCAGCATGGGGAGAAATGGAAACCTGTTTCCACCTACCCACAGCAACTCCAGACAAACTTCTTCCCCAGTTTTTCCCCTTTGTTTGATGAAGGGCAATTCTAAACAATACATCGTCTTCTCCCATTTCTTTCCGGAGCCTTATTGTACTCATGCATCTCTGGAATGGTGTGGATTTCTTTTCTTGGAATCTAAAATAAAAATAGCAAAAAAAAAAAGGTGGCGACTGTTGAAATTTTTTGGGGTCGCCACTTTTGAAAACTAGGTCGCCACGTGGCGAGTGGCTACCGTAAATCTTGACCTTTACTTTTAAGAGGTATGCTAAAGTTGTTCACTTTTTAAAAAACAAATGAGTAAACTTTACTTAAATAATCAACTGCTGAAATTTTACTTTAGTTCCAAAAAATTAAGATACACATTCTTTAAAAGTGGCAAATATCAATTTAAATACATTAAATGGTCATGCTAAAACATATTCACTTTTTTAAGAAACAAATTAAATAAACTAATTCTTCAACTGATCACACTCTGCGAAATTCAACTTCATTTTGAAAAAATAAATGATACCCAGTTCCGATGAAGCAAATGTGTTATATTTAGGGTTATACCGTATTTTCGGGTAGATAAGCCGCGGCTTATACGTGTTTAAAAGCTGAATTTTAACTCCTGCGGCTTATACGCCATGGCGGCTTATACTGGCGGCTTATACGATGTAAAAGTGGTTTTTTTTTTTAAGTACATTTTATGTTTATTCATTACCTAAAACAAAGCTAATTAGAGTCTAACATCGAAAGCTACTACTGCAATGCTCTTGAACAGTTCTATTTTGAAAAGGGTGACAGCATTTCTGCTTATTCAGATGTTATTTTATTTTAATGGGATCGGATCCGATAACAAAGGGGAATAAATTAAGAAAAAAAAACTTCAACAATAACCAACATATCTAATAAACGAATCCAAACGAAAAGCAAATAAAAAATCAAAATCACCTGTGATAAGGAACAGGAATAAATTAAGAAAAAAAAAACTAACCATGAGGAATCCAAAGGAAAAAAAAAAAAAAACGCTCGCGCAGCTGCCCATTGCTGAAGGAATGGGAAATAAGGTTGCCGTAGAAACTAACCAGCAAGAGGCCAGGGTTACTATAAGTTGCAGTTATCGCCAAAATGTCGCAACGTTTAAATTATTGTCTATGTTTTTGAACGATGTTAATAGGAGTATACTGCGATGTCAATAGGAGTATACTGCAGCGTACGTTTTTGCAGATTAAATTTTTAACTGTGTTTTATGCGGCTTATACGCTGATGCGGCGTATCTGATGAAACACTTTTTTTTTCTCCCGAATTTTGCCAAGTTTGCGCGTCACCCGGAGGTGCGGCTTTACCTCCCCGAAAATGCGGTAAATTCGGCCGAAATGTACAAATCATGTCTGAAATTGTCGAGTTAAGTTTATCAAATGAAGTAATTTTCGCCAACTAATCATTGTTTTAAAAATTATTCTCTGTTTATTTGTGCATAATAAAGTGTAAATGGCTTGTATATATGAGTCATTCATTAAGGGTTTTGAATAGTTCGACCACTTTGTGTAACAGAGGAGACAAATGAGGTTTGAAAAATATATTTCTAATCGTAAAGAAAAGTTAATTACAGAACAAGTATAAAATGAACTAAGCATCCTAAAACTAATTCTGTCTGCAATTTCAAGAAAAAATATTTTTTGCACTATTAATGCGACTGTAACAGAGTGGACATCCCACAGTGCAAATTAACTATCATCAGCAAAGAATTTTAGGCTTATCTTAGTTACTGATTATATAATTCAATGTATCAAAGTAATCAAAGCAGATACATTACTTGTACTTATTAAAAAAAATATCACATTGAATGCGATTGCTTATTTTATTTCTGAAAGGCTTGTAACAGAGTGGACAGTTTGAAACATAAAAAAAATCTAGGAACAAAGATAAATAGGTGTTTTTCCAAGATTTTTTTGTTTACATACATAAAAATCAGCAGAAAGGGTGTCAGAAGCATTTTTTGTGCTGTGCATTGCAAATGATTTTGTTGTTGCATTTCAGCTTAATCTTAAATTGCATTTTAAGTCCTAGCAATTTGAAGCTGGGGCAGATCATTTTTTCCTTCTTTTGCCAAAGAATTTTTTTTTTTTTTTGGGGGGGGGGGGGTCCTTTATAAATGGCTTATGCCTAAATAAGTAATACTTGGTTACACACAATTAGATGGAGAACAAATAAAAAAAATATAATTAATTGGTGGTAAACATTAAAATTAATTCCCAAAATTCTGAAGTATCGGGACTGATTTGTACCATTTTCGCTGAAATGACCGATATATTATCATTATTATTTAAAATTATTCTAAACATGTTCACTTTAAAAAATAAATTAATAAACTTATATCTAAATAATTAACTTAAAGTTTTACTTAAATTCTAAAAGACAAAATACACTTTCTAATGATGCAAATTAACATCTTAAATACAGTCAAGTCTCATTAGCTCATAGTCCCAAGGGACCGGCTAAAAACTTAGAGTTATTGATAGTTCGTGTTACAAGCAGTTCCTACCGTCTTTTCAAGAATTTGGGACCAAATGAAAACTTTGAAATGAATATATATTTGAGTTTATAAAGCTTTGAGTTATCGAAACTCGATTGAATGTTATTGAGGGTCATGCTCAACTTATTCTCGGGGAGTTACGGAGCGGCGTGACAGACGTGAAAAGATTCTAATAGCAGAGAAATATCTTTTCTGAAAGGAAGGTATTACAAAAAGAAAGAACGAAACCAAAGTGCAAAATTCAAAATTTCTTTACACACATTTAAACTCTTTCAAAAAAAAAAAAAGCATGGTTTTAAGTTGTGACGATTCATGGGGTCAGATGTTATCATTATCTAAAAGAAAACTTTCGTCAATGCTAGATAGGTTATTTAGTGTATGTTATTTTCAATTATAATAAAGCAATAACAGTGGCAAAGTAAAAAATATCTAATTACAACATCATTGGGTATTAATAGATTGCAATTTTTGTTAGAAGCACAAAAACTAAAAATAAAAGAATTCAATAAATAAAATAATTTGAGAATTTATATTAAAAGCTACTGCGATTAATTTTTATGAACTAACGATAGGATCGTAAGTTTTTTTCAAATTTTTGTCGCACATTAATCCTTGAAGGTTTGTAGCCTTTTCTTTCTAAATATTTTAACTAGAATATTTTTGAAAAGCTGAAGACACTCATATTTTATCTGGCAATTGTGAAAAATCAAATATGCAGAATGCTTCCATGTCCAGTACACAGTCGGAGGAATAACACAATTTTTGTTTTAGAAGCAAAAATTGGTAAAAAGGAAAGATGAAAAGTAATTACATCATCTAAAAGGTTTATCAAACAATGAAATTTTTAACTAAGATTTTTATAAAAAAGAAAATATTTAATTAGGTCCTCACATCATACCGGATAACCCTCACATCAATTCCGGATATTCCCCACATCAATACCGGATACTTAGCCGGATATCCTGCAAAAATCTTCCGGATATCCGTATCCGGGGCGATCAGCCGGATCGGATATCCGGAAGTACCGGATACTTAAAATATCAACCGGATAGGTCGGATACCGGATAGTTACCGGATATCCGGTCCATCCCTAATATTGATTTCTCAAAGACTTCAGACCCCCTCCAACGACGGGACTGGTTTTCAAGAATTGCAGTCAACTCTCAATCATTTCAAACTAATATTCTATCTCAAATAACACTCCTTTATTACCGCGCCCCAATTAGAATTCATCATTTTACCGTAAATAAATAATTACAAAATTTAAAAAGTGTGAAGCTGGCTAAAAGTCAATACTAATTACTATTATTGTAAGTTTTTAAAAATCTGCACGTGCGAGAGAACATACACACACACGACTTTCTTACTGCAAATAACTCAACAAATTGGGGGTAAAAACAAAACGACGTTTTCGACAGGAGCTATACGAAACCTAGTGTCAAGTGCTCTAACACCATTGAAAAGGATGCGACTATTCTATTTATGGCCAATCTGGATAGAATAAAAATTCATAAACAGAAACATTTGTAAGCTGAAATGTGAAAATCTTGACATTGAAAATAAAATATTAATAAATTTGACAATTTAAGTGATTAAAAATATCGTTAAACATTTAACTATAAAAATGTAGGAATAACTCTGAATTTTAACTGTTAGTAGTTTGGCTTATAAAGCCAAACTACTACTCTTAAAAAGTTTTCAGATTCATTTAAATTCCGATTGAGCGTAACGTACGGTTTTTCGTGTAGCCAAAAATCGGAGCATGACAAATATTTAATTTTTGTCTACACTGTACATTTTTACTTCATATCTCAAAGTTATTTCGAGTTCAATAGCTCCTTTAATACACCATTGTGTGTTGGAAAAATAAACATTTTAAATATTAAAGTTAAAGTAGCTCTAAATATTTCTCAAAGGGCATAGCCGGGTTTATATGTCAAATCTGCCCTTGAGCCTGATTTTGCTCTAACTTGGGGGATCATATTGGTATCGAATAAGAAAAATTTAGCCAAATTTTTAGCTCTCTATCTCAAACGACTTTCGGGTTTTTTCAAAAAACCCGATCCTACGTTTTTATTTTTTTTCCCATATAAAAATTCAAAATTAATGAACGGTGATTTTTTTCCATATTCTTAGGAATAAAATACATGAAAAAATATTATGGTCATAATGTTTGAGCAAAAAGCCGATTTTTGGCGCCAAAAATAAAGTTAAAATAATTTTTAAAAATTATTTTCTGAAAAGTGTCAATCACCAAATTTTGTCAGAAAGTGTCTTTTATACTCTTTTATACTCAGGAATTTTTTTGAATTTTTTGAAATGGTGGAACAATATGAAAAAAATTGAAAAAAAAAACTACTTTGTTTTTCATAATATTGCGCTTAAACAAAATTGCACGCTAAACAACTTAAACTAAGTCAGTAAAAAATCGCCTGCTGAGTTATTTTATTTTATTTATTTATTTTATTTATTTATTTTATTTATTTATTTATTTATTTATTTATTTATTTTGTATTTTCAAAAAAAAGTTTTTTTCCGCATAATTTTATGTTGAAAAAATATAAATATTTTTATTGGTAAAAAATTCATTAAAATTAATTTTCCAAACGATGCATTCTTATCACAGGAAAAACCTGAAGAAAACCATATAAAGAAACCATAAGTTATTAGGAACGTAAAAAATGTTTTTTTTTTTTGCTATTGTAAATAATTTATCCATCCAATAAAGATAAAAATTTAGATAAAGTAGTTTTATTATTAATTTAGCCACCATAGTATAACATTTTTGTAAATAACTGACATTCGATGTAATAATTTTCAACAAATATTTATGAGGATATTTTAATTAAGGTTAATCTTCATCACTGTCTTCATTTACAACGACATTAACTTTTTCATCAATAAATATACGACGCGATATTTCGGCAGGCTTTACAATTTTGTTTACTTTTGAGAGCCGGCATCAACACCTTAAATCCCAAGTCTTTCAAATATCCTGTCACATCACGAAACCCTCGATCAACTACAATAATATTATCGTTCTTAAGTAACTTATCAGACCATTAGGATCTTTAAGATGACTCGCATAATCTCTGCATCGTTCATATTAGCAGTGTATGACCCAAGCATGTCTATGACAAAACCATTTTTGGTGCATATCGTAAATGGTTTACACAAAGGAACCTTTTTTTGACAAGAATATGACTTCTTTTGGTATTCATTATTTGCACTTTTTTGATGCCGAATATATGTTCCATCACAGATAAATATTAACTGGTCATACTTTACTTGATACAATTCTCTAGCAGTATTTGAGGTATTGGTGAGTAACTCCCTACTGACGGCATCAATTCTAAAATATCGTGTCAAAACATCTTTTTCAAACGAGGATATCACTTCTTTACAGTAGTCCGATACTATTTGTTCTCGAGCTAAACTAAAAACTGAGGAAAGTGTTGCGTTCGAATTTCCGGTTCTTAATTTGAATAAAAAACAACAAGATCTTGAGTAACATTACGAGAAAATAGAGTTTTTCATCGACGTTAACATTTGGCGGAGTTTTAACAGTTTATATCACGTAAGGCCTGTAAATACCTCTAGCTGTTTTTCTGAAAACGAAAGATCGCTAATTTTATCAATTATGAACGAATCACTATCAATACATAATTGACCAAATAATTTTTCAAATCACGAACTTCAAATATACTGGTATTCGAATATATTCGAAAATTATTGATGTCTTCATCATAGAATCGCCGTTTTATGATATGATCTTTGCAGCACCGATTTCCTTCTGGAATAAAGATTGTCATTTTGAAGATACTTGTTTGCGAGCTTCACATGGAACTGTTGTAATATTTAACGATGATCCACAAATGCAACAATATCCATGAGTAGAAAGGATTCGAGGAAACTCCAATTCCACAAATTCGTCCACTTTTTCTTCAAATACGTAAGACGGATCTTCAGTAGACGATATAGTTGAGACAGTAGAAGACTGCGAAAAGGTTGGCTGATCTTCGGTACTCGCTTGTTCCTAAGATAAATCATCAGTATTTCTTTTTTTACTTGGTCTGGTTCTTAGTGGTCGACATTTGCAACAAAAAATATCATTTACTAGGACTATTTTTCCATTTTTTTCTGTTGCAATATTAGCCTTATTAATTGTCGAAATAACTTTTTTATAGCCTAATATTTTGGGCAAATGAATATTACAATTAATGCATCTTTCGTTAGAATCCATTCCGGAATCAAAAGAAGTACAAGTTATGAATTCATAAATCTATGAAAGAATACGATTATTTCACTTACTTCAGTGGGATAGATTAGCCGTAACGCTATGTAACAATGAAGCAAAGATGAAGTAACAACAGTTTTTGTACAATGTTAGTAAATTCTAAAACGCAAAAATATTCTCAAGACAGACGATATTTTACTCTGCAGACGATAAATTACGAAAAAAAAAACGGTTTAGTTTGAAAATAGAAACATTTTTAACTCAGCAGACGATTTTTATTGACGCAGTTCAAGCAGGCTCAAGTTGTTTAGCGTGCAATTTTGTTTAAGCGCAAAATTATGAAAAATAAAAGTAATTTTTAATTTTTTTCATATTGTTCCACCATTTCAAAAAATTCAAAAAAATTCCTGAGTATAAAGGAGTATAAAAGACACTTTCTGACAAAATTTGGTGATTGACACTTTTCAGAAAATAATTTAAAAAAAATATTTTAACTTTATTTTTGGCGCCAAAAATCGGCTTTTCGTTCAAACATTATGACCATAATATTTTTTCACGTATTTTATTCCCAAGAATATGGAAAAGAAATCACCGTTCATTAATTTTGAATTTTCCTACGGGAAAAAAAAATAAAAACGTAGGATCGGGTTTTTTGAAAAAACCCGAAAGTCGTTTGAGATAGAGAGCTAAAAATTTGGCTAAATTTTTCTTATTCGACACCAAAATCATCCCCCAAGTTAGAGCAAAATCGGGATCAAGGGCAGATTTGACATATAAACTCGGCTATACCCTTTGCATTTGATAAGTAATTAATCACACTTTTTTGTCAGTCAAAACATGACAACAGGTTATGACACTGATTATATTTCTGAATTGAAGTATAAAGTGGAGGACATTCCCCTTAAAATCGGAAACTGAAATCTTTCCCGGAAAACCAATAAAATCCGAGTTAGTAAAAAATCATTCAATTTAATATGAAATAAAAATGCATTGTTCAAAGCTTTTTTTTATTAAAAAAACTAGTGTTTGAAGCAAAGAGGAGATAATCGTGTGATTATGGTCAAATTGTTACGTTTTGAAACTGAAAAGTTTACCTAAACTGTTGTTCATAATATGTAAATATTACGCACAAGTAAGTATTATTCAACTTCGCAGAGATGGCCTATGACTCCTCCTTTTTTCAGGATTGTCCATTTTTAGGAAGGGGTGATTTGCAGATGAAAATTGAGGAATGGGATTCACAATTGCGGCATTGGTTATAAAGCTTGAATACGTCACCTTGCTTACCTTTAATTGGTCTCCCAATTTGAGAAATTAGCCAAAGAGGAAAATATTTTAATTTTTGCACAATCGAGAAAGATTTCTCATTGGATACAAGACAGTAGGTGGGTCTTGTTTTTATATCTTTCCGCAGCCATTGGACATTAACTGCAACGCCTCCAACTGTTCATTTAAATTTAAAAACAAAATGGTAACATAAGGGTTGCAATAAAGAAAGCAAAGACTTGTTTTCACTTCCTCGCCAAATGCAGGTGTGGCTCGAAGTAGAGCCGCTATATAGACACGCCGACGAATCAAGCTTAAGTTTCACCACTTTGGATCCAATTCATTTACTTTTACTTTCATTTTTCATTGTTGCGGAGCTAGGGTTACCAGAGCAAAGGTTCGGGACATTGCCAAGCTTTGTTAAATTCTCGTGTAAAGTTACAAAAAAGCGATAACTCGCCAGAAAAGACAACCCTCAAACACGCGCTGGATCCAAAGTGGTCAAACTTAATCTTGATGCGTCGACTCGTCCATATTGGGGCCTTAGCTCGAAGAATTATTTAATATTTCATAAAACTTATCACTTCGCCAAAATGTCGCTAAACTTGCAAATATGGCACACTGGAGTTTCTTACTTCTCTACCTATTTTAAGGAATGGACTCGTTTTCTCATTTGATTGACACCGGCCAACTCGTCGCGGTTGAATAATAACATGCAAATATGCTTACCGTATTTTTTATGTACGATAACATAAAGCAGTCGAATCACAACGAACAATTGTTAAAATACTAAAATAGATTGCACTAGAGAAAATCCTGCGTAGTAATTGTTTCAACGAAAGGAAGAAACCTGTTGAGCAGATTTGCTTGGACTCTTTTGCTTATAACCTTATAGACATGCTGAAATAGCTTACATCGAAACAGATTACTTGTCTCATTGAGCAATATAATTTCATGGCCATAGTTCGTTTTTATGAAAAGTTCAGTTTTATTTTTTTATTTGAATTTTTTATTTAAATTTTTTTTCTTCTGTTCAGAGCTTTTTTGTTCGGTAGAGCTCGGCGCCTCTTAGGCTTTGGCGCCCCCGTGCGCCGCACGGCTCTGCACATTGGCACGGCGCGGCCCTGGGAACGGGTACCCATTCCTTATCCATAACTTGGCAAAAAGCCACTTAAAATTAGTTTTTGAGGCAACAATTTCAAAGCATTTCTAGTAAGAAACCTCTATCTAATATCAAGGTCCTCTAAGAGAACGTCTAAAACTGCGTTTTCAGGACTATAATTTCCAAAATTTTCGGGGAAGAGCCCTCAAAGAGATGGGGGAGTTGGAGTTTTTTTTTTCAAAGTGCCACCCTCCCCCTTAAAAATATTCTCTCGTTTGGGCCGCTGCCTAAAATGTCTTCAAATATCATTTTAAAATATATATTTAGAAAGGAGAGTCTGAATTTGAGCCTGAATTTCTCGCCCATTCCTCTGACATAACCGAAGATTGTTTAGAATTGCATTTTAAAACCTTAACGAGGAAAAATGTGTAGAAGAGCGCTTCACCCTGCCATCGTCTAAATTATTATTCTAAGCTTGGTCCCATTAGCCCTCTCCAAAATTTAAACATATATACCCCACTATTTGCCTACCACTAGTACAACTTAGTTCTTGGGAATATAATCAAAAATGCATCATGCTTTTTCGGATATATGAAACGGTTATATAAGTAGTCTTTTCATCATCAACGAAAGGGTCAGGGAAGGTGCATAAAATAGAAAGAAAGGTTAGTCTGTAATGGCTTGTTTTAGCAAGCTATTGATTTATTATTATTTTTTCTTGTAAAAGATAGTGAAACAAAAGTTATTTTAAAAAGAGTTATATTCATTTGAGCCTGAAACTAAATGTAATCATTTTGCAAATAGCGCCCCGCCAGAGTTCTCCAATCGGGCCCCGCATTTGCTAAGGCCGGCCCTGAAAATAATTATCTTCCTATCGCTGCTATAAGAGCTTGAGTCTTTTCCTATGTGTTATTTTTAAGTTCTTGAAACAGAATTTCGGATGATATGTCACTTGGCAAGGTGTCATTAATATTTTAAATTCATTAAAAAACATTGTTTCCTTTTTCTAAATAAATAAATAAACATAAATATAATTAATAAATGAGATAAATAATAAATAAAAATGTTAATATGGTGTGTACGTGATAAAAAATATGTAGGACTGCAGTGCCATTTTTCTAAAATGCGATACCGAAAGTTTTCAATAGAGTTGAATATTGCAACTATTTCCACCGTGTAAATAAATGATAACGATAGTAATTGAAAATATGATAAGTATTAATTTAAAATCCATTCATTATACTGCCGAAGATGTGTTTAGATATTCAGCCTATGATTGCAATTTGCCCATAAACAAAATTGATGAAAAATGGGAAAATGCTTTTTATGACCTTGAAACATTAATGACCTTCAACCTTGCCAAGTGACATATCATCCGAAATTCTGTTTCAAGAGCTTAAAAATAATACATAGGAAAAGACTCAAGCTCTTATAGCAGCGATAAGAAGATAATTATTTTTGTTAAAAACGAAACTTTATTTTTTGCCATTTCTTGAGTTTTCACGAGTGCGCACACAAAAACTAAAGTTCAAAACATCTAAAAAAGGTTTTTTTTTTTATCAGAACATACCGTATTTTCGGGTAGATAAGCCGCGGCTTATACGTGTTTAAAAGCTGAATTTTAACTCCTGCGGCTTATACGCCATGGCGGCTTATACGATGTAAAAGTGGTTTTTTTTTGTTTGACTTTTTTGTTTTTTAAAAGTACATTTTATGTTTATTCATTACCTAAAACAAAGCAAATTAGAGTCTAACATCGAAAGCTACTACTGCAACGCTCTTGAACAGTTCTATTTTGAAAAGGGTGACAGCATTTCTGCTGATTCAGATGTTATTTTATTTTAATGGGATCGGATCCGATAACGAAGGGGAATAAATTAAGAAAAAAAAACTTCAACAATAACCAACATATCTAATAAACGAATCCAAACCAAAAGCAAATAAAAAATCAAAATCGCCTGTGATAAGGAACAGGAATAAATTAAGAAAAAAAAAACTAACCATGAGGAATCCAAAGGAAAAAAAAAAAAAAAAAAACACGCTCGCGCAGCTGCCCATTGCTGAAGGAATGGGAAATAAGGTTGCCGTAGAAACTAACCAGCAAGAGGCCAGGGTTACTATAAGTTGCAGTTATCGCCAAAATGTCGCAACGTTTAAATTATTGTCTATGTTTTTGAAGGATGTTAATAGGAGTATACTGCGATGTCAATACTGTCAATACGAGTATACTGCAGCGTACGTTTTTGCAGATTAAATTTTTAACTGTTTTATGCGGCTTATACGCTGATGCGGCGTATCTGATGAAACACTTTTTTTTTCTCCCGAATTTTGCCAAGTGCGGCGTATACGGTGGTGCGGCTTATCTCCCCGAAAATACGGTAAGTACAATAGCTCCTGTAAATTTTAATAGAACACATTGACATCAACTTTTGAGGTCTAATGTCTTTTTTTCTTTGATTTCACTTTGAAGGACGTACACATTTTTGACCTGCAATATCCCTTGAAACTGGTTTGTCTCAAAAATAAAAATAATGTTTTTTAGTTAAGAAAAGTATGTTCTTTCCAATGATGTAAAGAAAATTGAAATCCAAGATGACCCTTTTGAGATATTGCCCTTTGAAATTGAGACAAAATTGAGAAAAAAAGAAATTTAACTGGAATTTCAACTCGCATAATTCAGCAATTATTTGAGCTATCGAGATGCCACTTGCACACCTTTCGGACGAACTATCAGGCTACAAATGAGGAAAGAATTAGCTTCAGAAAGTCATTATCTCAGCAGATACAAGCTGATAACTTATGATCAAAATTTACCAAAATACGATTTTTTACCAACTTTGGCAGCAAATTGCAAAAAATTTATAGTGCATGAAGCTTTTGTTACCGTATTTTCGGGTAGATAAGCGGCAGCTTATACGTGTTTAAAAGCTGAATTTTAACTCCTGCAGCTTATACCCCATGGCCACTTATACCATGTAAAAGGTTTTTTTTTTTTAACTTTTTTGTTTTTTTAAAGTACATATTATGTTTATTCATTACCTAAAACAAAGCAAATTAGAGTCTAACATCGAAAGCTACTACTGCAACGCCCTTGAACAGTTCTATTTTGAAAAGGGTGACAGCATTTCTGCTTATTCAGATGTTATTTTATTTTAATGGGATCGGATCTGATAACGAAGGGGAATAAATTAAGAAAAAAAAAACTTCAACAATAACCAACATATCTAATAAACGAATCCAAACCAAAAGCAAATAAAAAATCAAAATCGCCTGTGATAAGGAACAGGAATAAATTAAGAAAAAAAAAACTAACCATGAGGAATCCAAAGGAAAAAAAAAAAACGCTCGCGCAGCTGCCCATTGCTGAAGGAATGGGAAATAAGGTTGCCGTAGAAACTAACCAGCAAGAGGCCAGGGTTACTATAAGTTGCAGTTATCGCCAAAATGTCGCAACGTTTAAATTATTGTCTATGTTTTTGAATGATGTCAATACCAGTATACTGCAGGGATGTCAATAGGAGTATACTGCAGCGTACGTTTTTGGAGATTAAATTTTTACATTTTGTTTTATGCGGCTTATATGCTGATGCGGCGTATCTGATGAAACACTTTTTTTTCTCCCGAATTATTTTGCCAAGTGTGGCGTATACGGTGGTGCGGCTTATCTCCCCGAAAATACGGTAAGTACAATAGCTCCTGTAAATTTTAATAGAACACATTGACATCAACTTTTGAGGTCTAATGTCTTTTTTTCTTTGATTTCACTTTGAAGGACGTACACATTTTTGACCTGCAATATCCCTTGAAACTGGTTTGTCTCAAAAATAAAAATAATGTTTTTTAGTTAAGAAAAGTATGTTCTTTCCAATGATGTAAAGAAAATTGAAATCCAAGATGACCCTTTTGAGATATTGCCCTTTGAAATTGAGACAAAATTGAGAAAAAAAGAAATTTAACTGGAATTTCAACTCGCATAATTCAGCAATTATTTGAGCTATCGAGATGCCACTTGCACACCTTTCGGACGAACTATCAGGCTACAAATGAGGAAAGAATTAGCTTCAGAAAGTCATTATCTCAGCAGATACAAGCTGATAACTTATGATCAAAATTTACCAAAATACGATTTTTTACCAACTTTGGCAGCAAATTGCAAAAAATTTATAGTGCATGAAGCTTTTGTTACCGTATTTTCGGGTAGATAAGCCGCGGCTTATACGTGTTTAAAAGCTGAATTTTAACTCCTGCGGCTTATACGCCATGGCGGCTTATACGATGTAAAAGTGGTTTTTTTTTGTTTGACTTTTTTGTTTTTTAAAAGTACATTTTATGTTTATTCATTACCTAAAACAAAGCAAATTAGAGTCTAACCTCGAAAGCTACTACTGCAACGCTCTTGAACAGTTCTATTTTGAAAAGGGTGACAGCATTTCTGCTGATTCAGATGTTATTTTATTTTAATGGGATCGGATCCGATAACGAAGGGGAATAAATTAAGAAAAA
This sequence comes from Uloborus plumipes, assembly GCA_038373865.1. NCBI lineage: Eukaryota > Metazoa > Arthropoda > Arachnida > Araneae > Uloboridae > Uloborus > Uloborus plumipes. Next base: position 65,664 of record JAXGGA010005415.1, read on the forward strand.
AAAAACTTCAACAATAACCAACATATCTAATAAACGAATCCAAACCAAAAGCAAATAAAAAATCAAAATCGCCTGTGATAAGGAACAGGAATAAATTAAGAAAAAAAAAACTAACCATGAGGAATCCAAAGGGAAAAAAAAAAAAAAAAAAAAAACAACGCTCGCGCAGCTGCCCATTGCTGAAGGAATGGGAAATAAGGTTGCCGTAGAAACTAACCAGCAAGAGGCCAGGGTTACTATAAGTTGCAGTTATCGCCAAAATGTCGCAACGTTTAAATTATTGTCTATGTTTTTGAAGGATGTTAATAGGAGTATACTGCGATGTCAATACTGTCAATACGAGTATACTGCAGCGTACGTTTTTGCAGATTAAATTTTTAACTGTTTTATGTGGCTTATACGCTGATGCGGCGTATCTGATGAAACACTTTTTTTTCTCCCGAATTTTGCCAAGTGCGGCGTATACGGTGGTGCGGCTTATCTCCCCGAAAATACGGTAAGTACAATAGCTCCTGTAAATTTTAATAGAACACATTGACATCAACTTTTGAGGTCTAATGTCTTTTTTTCTTTGATTTCACTTTGAAGGACGTACACATTTTTGACCTGCAATATCCCTTGAAACTGGTTTGTCTCAAAAATAAAAATAATGTTTTTTAGTTAAGAAAAGTATGTTCTTTCCAATGATGTAAAGAAAATTGAAATCCAAGATGACCCTTTTGAGATATTGCCCTTTGAAATTGAGACAAAATTGAGAAAAAAAGAAATTTAACTGGAATTTCAACTCGCATAATTCAGCAATTATTTGAGCTATCGAGATGCCACTTGCACACCTTTCGGACGAACTATCAGGCTACAAATGAGGAAAGAATTAGCTTCAGAAAGTCATTATCTCAGCAGATACAAGCTGATAACTTATGATCAAAATTTACCAAAATACGATTTTTTACCAACTTTGGCAGCAAATTGCAAAAAATTTATAGTGCATGAAGCTTTTGTTACCGTATTTTCGGGGAGATAAGCCGCACCACCGTATACGCCGCACTTGGCAAAATTCGGGAGAAAAAAAAAGTGTTTCATCAGATACGCCGCATCAGCGTATAAGCCGCATAAAACACAGTTAAAAATTTAATCTGCAAAAACGTACGCTGCAGTATACTCGTATTGACAGTATTGACATCGCAGTATACTCCTATTAACATCGTTCAAAAACATAGACAATAATTTAAACGTTGCGACATTTTGGCGATAACTGCAACTTATAGTAACCCTGGCCTCTTGCTGGTTAGTTTCTACGGCAACCTTATTTCCCATTCCTTCAGCAATGGGCAGCTGCGCGAGCGTTGTTTTTTTTTTTTTTTTTCCCCTTTGGATTCCTCATGGTTAGTTTTTTTTTTTCTTAATTTATTCCTGTTCCTTATCACAGGCGATTTTGATTTTTTTTTTCTTAATTTATTCCTGTTCCTTATCACAGGCGATTTTGATTTTTTATTTGCTTTTCGTTTGGATTCGTTTATTAGATATGTTGGTTATTGTTGAAATTTTTTTTTTCTTAATTTATTCCCCTTCGTTATCGGATCCGATCCCATTAAAATAAAATAACATCTGAATCAGCAGAAATGCTGTCACCCTTTTCAAAATAGAACTGTTCAAGAGCGTTGCAGTAGTAGCTTTCGAGGTTAGACTCTAATTTGCTTTGTTTTAGGTAATGAATAAACATAAAATGTACTTTTAAAAAACAAAAAAGTCAAACAAAAAAAACCACTTTTACATCGTATAAGCCGCCATGGCGTATAAGCCGCAGGAGTTAAAATTCAGCTTTTAAACACGTATAAGCCGCGGCTTATCTACCTGAAAATACGGTACACAAGTAGGCTATTCTACCCTGAACAGTGATCAGAATCACCAAATTTGAGCCTGATAATCGTCTTAGGTCGCGAGCAACAAAAGCACAAACTTGACGATTTGTTCATTTTTTTCAAGACACGAAAAAGAGGCCTTTTTTCAATAATTTTTATTGGCTAAACCATAAGGCCTATAGAGCTATACTTTGGTATGGTTTCATGAAAGTCTCATATGTACATCCAAAAAAATTTTCATTAAAATCGGAGGGGGTCGAGTGGGGACGCCTCGTACACTTGACATGGAATGACCCTTATACATTCATTGATTTCTTTTATACTTGCTTTGTTTTAATGCAATCTTTCTTTTTCAGTGTTAATCAGTCATACATTTATATCAATTGTTGTTGGAAACACGTTTTGGCTCATAGCATTAGGATATTATTTTTATATCACTTTCCTTGGTTATAGTGGTAAGTAGTTTTTCCTTTTTAACTGTGACATGCTTTAATATTTTACCTTGTATTTTTTTAATTTTCATGAAAAACTTACTCTGACACTATCCCAGATTTTAAAGCATTCCGATGCAATTTCTTAAATGCTAGTTTAAAGGCATTGAAGGTCCACCAAATAGACAAAATAATAAAGTTTACAAATACCTTTGTGCTATTGATGTAGAGAAAATTACAACATTAAGGAGACACAAATAAGCAGGGATACTGCAGACACGTGTTTCGGCGTTACAAGGAACGCCTTTTTCAATGCAAAAAAATTTTGAGCTTAATTATGCACAGTAGGGTATAGCGAAAAAAACAAAGTTTTTATTTTCGAATCGTAATAGTGTGGAAAAGTTGCAATTGGGGAAGACTTACAAAACAAAACAAAAATTTTTGAAATCGGATAATATCTTCCAATCCCGCAACGAGCCTGAAATTTTGAAAAAATGAAAATTTTCATGTTTTTAGCGATTTTTTAAAATTTTTGTTTCAATGTTTTATTTTAATACTCTTGGACAGAAAAGTTACAATTGGTGAAGCCTTTTGAAATTTTAAAAAATAAATTGAGATTGAATAATACTTTCTGATCCAGGAACAAGACAGAAAAACCAAAAAATTGGATATTTTCAGCTTTTTTGGGGGGATTAACAAAAGTTTTAAAAAACTGTTCTCATTTTTTTTTCTTTTTTACCCGGTACCATAGAGTAAAGAATTTTAAAAAGCACTGTATTACCCTTAAACATTAATTTTTTTCTTGATTTTTTAGGTATCTTCTAAACATGCAAAAACTACCATTCTTTACAACAATGCAACATTTTTAAATAAGAGAAAATTATAAAATATTTTCCAAAATTTCTACAATCCAGTACAAAAGCCCACTAAATAAAACACCCACGCGCAAAATAAAAGCTAATTTTAATCACTAAACTATAAACAATTTTAATACCTAACTAATTATATACAATTTCTTAACCGCCTTTTGAAGTCTGTGCCTTCTATAAACTGTTACCTAACCTAACTGATTACCCACAGAATCCTTTAACATTAATTTAATTAAAAACTAATTTTTGTTCAGTCTTTAAAATTAAACCTAGTTAGGTTAAGTAGTGTATAGAATGAGACTGCAAAAGGCAATTAAAAATTAAGAAACTAACATATAATGAGGTAGGTATTAAAATAGTTTATCGTTGAGAGATAAAAAAATTGTTCATCTTATGAGTGAGTGTTTTGTTCAGTGGATTTTTGTACTGAAAAAGTTGAACAAATTTAATTAATAAGTATGGGTAAGAAGTTGTACGTAAATATTATGTATTCAATGGCGGTTTTGTTTTTTATTTAAAAATAATTTTGTGTGTGAAAAATTAGAAATCAACAAAATCTAAAATTTGTTTTGTCTTCTTTTAGACTAATAAATTCATTATATTTATGGCTTTCACATCAAATGTGTTCCAAAATCATCACCGAGATGCTCTACAGTAACCTTTTAAGCACAAGTTTCTCTTCAATCGTGTTTCAAATGTTCAGTTTTCATGATAACATGTTTTAATATTTTTTGCATAAATGGGGGTGTGGGGCAGTGGCGTACGCAGACAAATCGTTTCAGGGGGGAGCTGAGCCGAGACTCTTTGAGATGAGGGGGGGGGGGGCTACCTCATAAAATTAATGCAGCTAAGAGAAGTAAATGTTTCGAATTTGATATAAGTGCTAATTTGTGTGACAAAAGTACATCATTGAAAAATATTTTATCGTTGTCATTACTATAATAAAGTAAAGCGTTTTGATGAAAACAGAATATGATATAATTAAAGTTTGACATTTTTTCTTCATTGACGGAGGTGTTCTCCTGAATAACATGCTTGCAATATTTTCTAAAAAATTGTGCTTTAATATCGCTAATTTTAGAATTGATTCTATTATTATTACTAATACTGGGTTTCAATCACATTTGTTTAAATATAATTAAGAGAGTTAGAGGAATGAACAAGCATTAATCGGTGTTTCTGAAACATTTATTTACAATAAAAATGAACAAGATTGAATTACATAAAACAATCATAAACATGACATACAGTAAAATAGACGAGTCAAAACATTTCAAAAATTCATTTTTCTTCTTTTCCTTTAATTTTGTCTTATTTTAACTTAATTATTTGATCGGAAAACATTTCTTATTGCGACTAAAGCTTAAATTGAAAAAAATCGTTTTGAAAATTTCGGAGGGGGCTGCAGCCCTATCAGCCCACCCCCTGAGTACGCCTCTGGTGTGGGGGGCAGGCCTTCATCGCAGTGCCCTCTCCTTGTCAAATGCTTTCCAATCCTTAATTTTTGTTACACCTTGCCCCACTTTGCTTGGACTGTGTTACTGTAGGAACCAACATAACCTTAAAGCATTTATAAAGCAAAAAAAAAAAAAAAGATAACATTTACATAAAATTTTTTAACCATGCCTATAAATTAAATTTGTTGAACTTTTTCAGTACAAAGATCCACTGAAAAAAATACTCACTCATAAGATGAACAATATTTTTTTATCTCTTAAAACGATAAACTATTTTAATACCTACCTCATTATATGTTAGTTTCTTAATTTTTAATTGCCTTTTGCAGTCTCATTCTATACACTACCTAACCTAACTACGTTTAATTTTAAAGACCGAACAAAAATTAGTTTTTAATTAAATTAATGTTGAAGGATTCTGTGGGTAGTCAGTTAGGTTAGGTAACAGTTTCTATTATTTGAAAATGTTTCATTGATGTAAAGAATGGTAGTTTTACATGCTTAGAAGATATCTAAAAAATCAAGAAAAAAATTAATGTTTAAGAGTAATATATTGCTTTTTAAAATTCTTTACTCTATGGTACCAGGTAAAAAAGAAAAAAAAAATGAGAACAGTTTTTTAAACCTTTTTTTAATCCCCCCCCCCCCCAAAAAAAAAAGCTGAAAATGTCCAATTTCGTGTTTTTTTGGCTTGTTCCTGGATTAGAAGGTATTATTCGATCTCAATATATTTTTTAAAATTTCAGAAGGCTTCACTAATCGCAACTTTCCATCCAAGAGTATTAAAATAAAACATTGAAACAAAAATTTTAAAAAATCGCTAAAAACACAAGAAAATTTTCATTTTTTCAAAATTTCAGGCTCGTTGCGGGATCGGAAGATGTTATCCAATTTCAAAAAATTTTGTTTTGTTTTGTAAGTCTTCACCAATCGCAACTTTTCCGCACTATTACGATTCGAAAATAAAAACTTTGTTTTTTTCGCTCCACCCTAATGCACAGACATCCGACAAAAGGATGGATGTCTGTGCATCCATAAGCTCACAATTTTTTTTGCATTGAAAAAGGCGTTCCTTGTAACGCCGAAACACGTGTCTGCAGTATCCCTGCTTATTTGTGCCTCCTTAACATTGTATGTAAGTTTCTCCATAGACAAAATAATGTTTCATGCCTAGTAGTAGAGGGGGGACCTGATTACTTACAGCAGGAGTCAATCCAGGATTTTTTATCGGGGTCCTGTTTTCGGAATTTTGTGAAAAATAGCGGGGAATTTTGTGAAAAGTAATGAGTAGTTTTGTGAAAAATAGTTACGGCTAAAAATATTACCGATTGTTTTTAAATCTCGGATTTTTGTGAAGGTTCCGTTTTTGATTTTCTGAATTTTGTGGAGAGTCCGGTAACGGACCTCATTTCTTTTTAGATTGACCCCTGTACAAGTATCAGTACTTTTGGTCACCTCACTTTATTTCAAATATTTTAAGTGCTGAATTTTGTTATTCAATTGAGTGAGTCACTAGACTGCCTGCTGTTTTTGTAGCTATTTTAAAATCTTGGGGGAAAACGTTGTAGCAAACACTATAATAATGCCTAGAGTAAAGTTTCACACTTCATCTCTTTCATTTATATTTATAGCCAGCTCAAAAACTTCTCTCACGATTTTTGCATATAGTTTCCTTTAAAACATTAGGTACTAAATGAGGTATTGAGTATGAGGTATTCAAAGCACCTTTGCTTTGAATTTCTCACTGAAAGACATTTTGTATGAAATTGTCAATGTTGAACCAAGGGTCACATAGTTATCTTGAAACTAAATTCACATCCTTCTGTTATATCGTCGATACCATACTAAACTTACGAATGTGAAAATTGGCACTTTTCAGGAGAGTCAAAACACTGCATATAACTTTTTAACACCTAACGTATTTGGTTATTTTCAAGTTTTAAACTCTTATAGATATCTTTAAGTGTAAAACTATCGTTCGAAGGTATCATTTTAATTTTAATTATTTGTAAAATTTGAACTTGAAAAACGAACTTGAAAAACGAGAATTATCACATTCGTTAGTTTAGCATGGTGCCGACGATATACTAATGAAAAAGTTTTCTAGCAGTTAGCAGAACAACAATGTACATAGCTGATTTTTAAAACCAATTTTTGAATGATAATAATTAATCACACTGTTCTGTGAATAGTTGATACATTATAAAATATTGCCCTTGCCGATGTTTTTACTTTTATAATATCCACGTCTGGTCATTTTCCTTCTTGTTATGGCTTGAAACCTTAATTTTAGATAATGTTAGCTCTAGTTACTGTGGGGCCTTTTACAGAAGGATTTTTTTTTAACTTTCTTTTCGACAGAATCTATTTGTTTCAGTATTATTAGCAATCTCAGTAGAATCATGAATAGTGTAACAAATACCAATTTCACATTAATAAATAAATCATAGGCTCTGTTTTTGTGCAATGAAAAGAACGGCCTTGAGCATTCTTCATTCTTCTGAGCATTCCATTTTCATAAAAAGCATCGATATACAATACAGTATAACTTCGATTTAATGATACCCGGTTCAACGATTTCCTCAATTTAACGATACATTTCGCTGGTATCCATCCATATGCCTTGAATTTAATGTTAAAACTTCATCAATGTAACGATACCTTTCCTCGCTTTAACGATGATATCAGGTATGGCCAAATTATCTCTCATTAAAAATACAGTAGTATATGCAATACACAACCAACTCGGCTATTTCGATCCATGGACAGCTGTTTCGAGCTTATTCTGCTCTCATCAGCATGGGATACGAAAGTAGTCGAGTTTGAGGCAAAAATCCTCGTATATAGCAAAGAGAGCCAAAAAAAAACTGGTAGCTAATATGAAATTAGAATACCAGTGAGCGACCGCACTTGGTACGGTACAACTCGTAAATTTTTTAGGCAGAGCTCAAGGTATAAAGCAGTGAGTAACCGCCCCTAAGCATTGGTTAGGGGCGGTTACTCACTGCTTTATACAGTTAGTATATGTTTTTAAAAAATTTTGTTTTCTATCTATTTTAGTAGCAAAAGCATTAGACCGCATGTCCCAATAGTAAGAAGATTCATTCCTCGGTAATTTCCAAACTTCTAGCATTCCAAACAATATTTTTTGGGCATTGAGAGGAGAGTGATCAATAGAAAAAAATGAAGTCAAAACGTATACTTCTGTAAGCATTCACTTAGTTCACTTGATTATCAATAGTTTAATCCGTTTAAATTATATGTATTCCCTATTTAACGATATCCTCGACTTAACGATAATTTTTTTACAGTCCCTAGGCAATCGTTAAATCGAGGTTGTACTGTACTCCAAATAGGTTAGATCCTTGTTTTGTTGCATGAGCTTTATGATTAACGTGGACTCTACTTCTATAAAATGCAACTAAATTTTTGAAGATTTACAGAAACCGTTTTTAGGTGATAATCTTTTGGCTCTGTAATCTTATGAGATAAGTCCGTTGTGGAGAAAATAATATTACTAGAAGTTCAAGTTATATTAGTTTTCTGGAAATCTTATATATAAAAGTAGTTATTAGCATATATACATGTAGTTATTAGCATATTAGTAGTTATTAAAAAGCATTATATAAAAGTAGAGATCTTGTTCTTCATAAAGTTTGTGAAATAAAACGAAAGATCGTCAACATATTTCTAACCTTTCATAGGCGGACTTAGACAGCAAATTCTGGGGGTGCAACAGTAGCAGAAATCGGGGGGGGGGGTGATTCCCTGGACAACAAGCCAGTGGCGCAACCAGAAAACAGTTTTAAGCAGAGTTTGAAAAAACCCAGCCCGCCTGGGTTTTTAATCAAATATCAGGGTTTTCATTTTTCATTTCAGGGGAGTCATTTTAATATCATTCTCTATTCAAACATTGTATACCAAACTACTGCTTGCTACGTAAAATTTTTAAAGAGTCGGGAGCCATGAAGAGAGGTCACTGTGACCCCCTAAAGAATTTTTTATTTGGAAAAAGCAATGCTATATTGATTTTTTAAAATTAATATGATAAAATATTTTAAATTGATATTGAATTGAATTTATGGATTTAAATAGTTCCTGTTTAGTTTGATCCTCTAAATATTCAAATAAATAAACAAATAACTCAAATTCAGATGCACAGTTTTATTTCTAATACTTAATAAGTTTGCTCAGAAAGGAAGATGCCTTTTTCTGGACCACGTATTGACCAACACTAAATATCATAATAAACTCAATGTTATAACTAAACTGATCAGTACCAATTTCTAGACTTGATATTGATCAAAATATTTGTAATGTTTAGTTTGTTTCTGAAATAAATGTTTTCAATGTGCAGTAAATTGTGAAAAAAAAACCACTTCACCGACATAGTGTGTCATTTCAAGTGGGCCCACCCGAAAAATCTCGGTGAGTTTTTTTCGGGCTGGGCCCACGTTGGCGAATCCTGCTTTTAGTTTTTTTCTCCATTTGATAGGCAGGTTTGGGAGATTATCCCCAGGAAAATTTTTTATATTTTAATCCTGAAAATGCAGTTTTAGACTGCCTCTGGTGCTGTGAGGGGAAAAAAAAGTTCACAGGAACTTCCACATAGAATTCTAGAAATCAAAGTCCTAAAAACGCGATTATAGGCGATATTTGTTCACGCTCATTTAAGGGATGGGGCTTATCTTAAGAACTGTCCCCTATCAATTTCTTGAAAAATAGAGCAAAATCGATCACCTTCCCCACAACTTTTCGAAGTTAAAATTCCAAAAACGCAACTGTAGACAAATTTTGATGATGCGACGAGAGAGCCGTTCTGGTTCTCTCTCCAGAAAACATCTCAAAATACAAGTCCTAAAAAACGAAGCTTTACAGCAATATTCAGTAAGGTTATAAGAGGAGAGGTTTTAAGTCTCTCCCGCCTTAAATTTTTTCAAACATTAGTTTTTTCTTTTTCAGATTTCATACGGAAGTGTCAGCTCGTATAAGTGAAAGAGATCGGTGTGCTATACGTCTCATCCAATTGTCGTTCTAAAAACATAATTTTAAGTATCATAGACGTCTTGAATGATATTAGAAAAAGGGATATTGAAAAGCTTGCCCAAATGTTTTTCGAAATTTACGTCCTAAAACGCGACGTAGACCATATCCAGTAACAATAGGGATTCGGCACTTCTTAACATTTGAAACTATGGAAAAAACCTTAAATAATGTTTTTAATGTTGTTAGAAGTGAGACGAAGTTGAGGGCAAAGAAAGGTGTGGGGCTCCAATTATATTTTTCGAAATTCAAGTCTTATGAACTTGATTGTAGGATTGTCCCGATGGATTTTTTGAAAACAGATAAAAAAAACTCCCCCTCATCTACCAGCTCTTCAATTTTTCATAGTTTAAGTTCCAAAAACGCAATGTTAGGCAATTTTTTATGCGGTTATTGGAGGGGGTTATGGGGCTCTACCCTGAAAATTTTCGAAATTGAAGTTCTAAGAACAAAGTTCTTATGTGCAATATTCCATGGTATTAGAAGGAAGATTTAAGGCTACTGTCTTCAATCTTCCATTGGCGGCAAGAAGACTTGAAGTCCTAAGCATGTCAATTCTTAGGATTTCAAAGCCTGCTGTGCCAAAAGGTTCTCCCCTTTAGACTTTTCGAAACTGTAATTTAGAAAAGTAAAATTTTAACGATTTTTAATGATGGAGAAAGGGTGGTTGGGGTTGCCCTTATCCGAAAATTTTCCAAAATTGAAGCTTCAAAAACGAAATTTTAAGCAATTTTCGATCTTTTAAGGTGTTTGGTATTTGGAGGATTTTCAATGGAAATTTTGCTAAATTGAAGCCCAGGTGACGAAATTTGTGATGCTCCGTAATAACTTTGGCGGGGTAGAGGACTTCCGAGAAATAACATTTTGAAGACTTTTTTATTTTCAGACGAAATAGAAAAAAAAAAAAGAAAAAAAAAATCAGGCAGAAATGAAATTAAAAACAAGAGGATAGGGCGAGAGGGGGGGGTGGCACACAATTAGCTGACTAACAATCTGAAGCTGTTGAAAAATTTAAGTGTCGAGATTTTTTTATTTTTGAAAGAAATTAAGATATTTTCTCAACATCGGGTATTTTGGTGCCTTTTCCCAAGACGCTTTCTTTCCTTCTCTTCAATAATAAAGAATATTTTAAAAAAATATCAACTCAGCATTCTGGAGAAAGGGTAGGAGGAAGGAAGTACGATCACTGTGGGCCTCCTCTGGTTACGCCGCTACAATAAGAAGACCGGGGGGGGGGGGTCCTTCTATGGAAAATTTTGAAAAATTACCTAAAAAATTGCTGGTTTTCAGCTGATTTCAGGGCAGTTTCTACTGATAAAGTTATTACAATAGTCACGTTTTTTTTTAAATTTCGCCATGGTAGTTTCAAAGAAGAGGAAATTGTAATGATGTACCAATAAATACCCAATTACGGAGTATACACTTATTCTTTAATACAGTACTGAATAATAATGTTCTTTTCCAACTGCATTTCTTGGCAAATTATACTTAATTTCATTATTTTCAAAACCCAACCAAAAATGTTGGGGGTGCGGCGCACCCCCTGGTACCCCCGTAAGTCCGCCAATGTAACCTTTGTAAGCTGTTTTGGAAAAAATTGATAGATCTGTTACCGTAGCATTGCCCTCCTGTATTAAGTAGTTTCTGTGTAACTTAACCAAACTTGACAGTAAAATTCCAATGTCATGCAAATATATAAAAGTCAGCAAACTAAAAAATCATTAGATTTCAATAGCGAAAAACGCATTTTATAGCCAAAATGTACCTCTATTCTTTCTGAATTCAATGTTTGTCCTTCGTCATTGTAACATAATTTACTCAATCTTCCAGCTTTGCATATATTGGAGAACACACAAGTGCTGCTGTACCCACTCCCCATCGTAGGACTGCTGTACATCTTGTTCTTCCTCGTGGGGTACAACGTCAGCCTCGATGTCATGAACTTTTACCAATATCGTGTCTTGTGATATTTATTTAATGTTATTGGCAGATCAAAGAATTGTACATAGAAATTGCATACACATTCTGTACATATGTTATCTATTATTTTGTAATTAATAAACATATAAAATTAAAAGTTTCTTCTATTTGTGGCTTCTATTCATTGAGTTGGTTAGATATTTTAAATGCTCTTATTTACTTGAAAATATATGCATTGATTTTTTTTTTTAATACGAAGACATAAAATCCTGTTCTTAAATCTAAATACAGTCAAGTCTCAATTACTCTTTAAAGCTTCGAGTTATTGTTAGTGAGTTATAGGAATTTCCCACAATCTTCTCAAGTTTGGGATCTGATAAAAACTTTAAGATGAAAGCATATTCGAGTTTTAAGGTTTCAAGTTATCGAGACTCCACTGTATTTAATCTGCAATTATTTGCAAATTTGAACCTTTTTTTTTAATTCATCATCACAGAAAAAAAATCTACTTTGAAAAAACAACTACTTTCTTACTACAGAAGTTTCTTTCTGCAACCAAATCAGATTTTACGTTTAAAAAGTGCACCATTTATAAATGAAAAATTTTCTTGTACTGGTACAAGCAGTTGTACAAATGCAGGGGGAGGGGGGTAACCTCCTGAACCCTTCGTTATTCACCCTCTTTTGAATCCTAATAGGGCAGCTTACATATATGTAACAGTGGTGCAACCGGAGACCCCCCCCCCCTCCCCCAGAATGCTGAGTGGTTGCTTTTTTTTTAACATTCTTTGTTACCAAAGGGAAGAAAAGAATGAGTCTTTGAAAAAAGGAAGTGATGTTAACTCTTTGTCTCCCGCAACATGAATTCCCCCCCCCCCCCCCCAACAGAAAATTTCTTCATAAACATATTTTTTTAGCTGCCGTATCAATAATTAAAGTATATGCAAGAGAAAAATCTTCCTACCTGTAACGAAAAAGTACAGTTAAAAGACTATCAAAAACGTACCATCAGAATATAAATACAAGTTGTCCTGCTAATAAAGTCTTTAAGTGATTGGTACTTATAAGTAATTCTGTAGATAAAGGGTTAAGAAGAAGAAAAAATAATCTAAGGAAAAAAAATCTTAATTTCTTTCAAAATGAAATCTGTGCACATAAATTTTTCTACAGCTGCAGATTATTATTGTGCCCTCAATGATCCACCCAGTTCCTCACTTTCTCCTCCCCCTCCCCCCGGATCAGCTCTTTTTCCTTTTTTTTTTTTTTTTTTCTAAAAATAAGAAAA
>JAXGGA010005416.1:0-78518 GCA_038373865.1 Uloborus plumipes
GCGAAAACCCTGGTAGCGCTCAACTCGAGATTTGAAGGGAAAAGCTGGGTAATATGCAATGAGTTAGGGGCGAGTTTGTTAAATATAAAGTACCTTAGTATAAAAAAAGAAATAAATATTGGTTAAAAGAAAGATATCTGAAACTGGATTAATTATTAAGAAAAATTGGAGGTATTGAAACATTTTAAATTCTTAAGACCAAACTGAAAAATTATTTTGAAATTAGTTATCACATAAAATTTCTTGAGAAAAATTAGCTTTTAGTCAAGTTTTAATATGTAATGTTTGGAGTCAAGAAGAAGTGTTTTTTTTCGTCGATTTTCAGTGTCTTGTGCTTTTTTCCAAACAGCTAAAGTTGAAAATAATTTCTTGTCCCGCTATACTTGTTTCAGAGCATTTTTTTTCAGATTCCTCTCTTATTAGAAAGCATCTTGATAATATGTTTTATCAATTTTTGTTGAAAATTGATAAGAGCTTTTTCAGTTCTTTGATGTGTCTTTTTCAGTGATCCTTGATTTATGTTATACACAAATTGAATTTGCCAATTTCTTTAACATTCTGCGAAAAATATTTGGGGGTGCAACTGCCCCTCTTGCCCCCCTTATCTGCCGTCCCTGGCCAGGGCTAAGGCAGAACTGAAGCAAAGACACCCAGAGCTCGGTAATGATGTCCTTAGACTGCAGTTTTGTCTTTATTCTCATCAGTCAGCTGTGGGTGTCATTGCTTCAGTTCTGCCTTAGCCATGGCTTATGGGCGGTAAATCATTGCATGGTACAACAATACTAACCTGGTTTTTGCTAGTACTAGTGTTGAATGCTGATTGGAAATTCTGAGTTTGGTCTTCTTGCTTGATTTCTTTTAGAAACAAGTTCAAACAAATGGTTTTGCTGTCGTCTGAACCTTTATGACGTATTTCCCAGAAGTATTTCGAAAAGTAGTTGGGTAATAATGTTTTGTATAATAAGTGTTATATAACCACGCCCCCCCCCCCCCCCCAAAAAAAAAAAAAAAAAAAAAAAATTCAAGTTTTACCTTTGAGGAATTTTATAAATGAACTGAAATGTGCGTTTATATAATTTTTTCCACTGACTAATTTTTCCTTGTAACTTTTCATTTCTAAATATTGTCGTTTTTATCAATCTAAGTGTGCATTTTGCATCATTTTCAATTCTTGCTGCAATGATCAACTTAATATTTCTGAAAAATGTGAGACATAAGTCTGAAGTAAACAACGATAAAAACTGAAAATTTCATTAAAAAATCATGATGAATAAAGTTTTCAGAGTACACTCTTATACAATTATTTCTAGATACATGTTATCGTATGAAAATAATAGTTATTATACTTCTGAATGTGGGGCTTGAAAAACAGATGTCTATTTTTGTACATTATGATATTTAAAAGGGCCTCATTTTTATTAATAGTACAAATGCAATTGTCATTGAATAAAAGTACAAACATATATCTTTCAGAAGCCGACTTTTTTAAAGTGTAAAGTAGTGAGTAACCGCCCCCGAGGCAGGAACACGCAATACACGGCCAACTCGGTTGTTTCCATCCATGGACTGCAGTTTCTTGATTATTATGTACTCATCAGCATGGAATAGGAATTATACGAGCCGGAGGCAAAAATCCTCTTATAGAGCAAAGTGCTGATGAGTGCGTAACAAGCACGAAACTAGTCCATTGGATGGAAATGACCGAGCTAGCGGTGTATTGCATATTCCTGCCTTGGGATGGTTATTCAACACTGCTTTATACCGGAGCTCTGCCTCAAAATTTTCGAGTTGTACGGTACCGAGTGCGGTCGCTCGCCAGTGATCTGATTCCACATTAGCTAACAGTTTTTGTTGGCTCTCTTTGCTAGGGCCGTGGTGGCCCGATCCGTAAGGCATCGGACTCGTGTCCGGAGGGACCCGGGTTCGATCCCAGCCGATCAAAGATCCACCGCCTTGATTAATGGTGGCTGGGAGGCATTAAAAATGTCGTGGTCACAAAGTCCTCCAAGTGAAACGATACCTCTGCGGGTGCTGGGCCTAGGGTTTGCTCGACCTTAGGTTCTGGTTCAAAATTAAGAACAGAGCGCCCTTCAGGGCCCTATCCCGGTTAAACCACGAAGTTGTGGTAGGTACGGGGGACCCTGGAGTGTGAAATGAAATGAAATGGCTCTCTTTGCTCCATAAGAGGATTCTTGCCTCCAGTTTGTTTGATTCCTATTCCATGCTGATGAGTGCATCATAAACTGCAGTGCATGGATGGAATAAACGAGCCGGTGGTGTATTGCATTTTTTGAAGTGGTTTTGAAAGAAAAGCCCTTTCTCGCCTGACTAAAATCCACCGTTTCAGCGGGTCCTTTATTTTTTGAATTTCCTTTACTCGATGAGTAGTGACCGGAGTGTCTTTCTAGGCCCCAAGGACCTGGCGGTCCAGTTCTACCGGATGGGCATCGAGGAGCTCGGAAGAGGGATAGCGGTCAACTGCAGCCGGGGATCAGGTGAATCTCTACTTCTTCGCTTCCCTCTTTTCCAGAGTTTTTTGAAAAAGCCGATGAAAAACCTGGGCTTTTTCAAGAATCATTTTACCATCATTCTTTATTCGAACATTGTGCACTGACTTTTAATTTTACTTTTCATAGAATCAGAGAAGTCACTCTGACCTCCTAAAAAACAAAATAATTTGTTGTTTCAGGCCCGACGTGGGAGAGGTCCAGGCGCCTCAGAGACAAGATGAAGACGAATCTGGACATGGCCAAAGATAGGCTCGACTATCTCGGTGAGAGCATTGCTTTATTATGTCAAGTAGAAAAATTAAAAAAGATTGAAACTGTTTGCTGCAACATTCAAACGATGTTTTTGATAAGTTTGTATTTTTTATGTTGACGCTGGAACAACTTTTGTTTTGAAAGAAATGTGTTGGTATCTATCACTGATGAATAAAGACGTAATTAATATAATTTACAAAAAATTAGATTGCTTAACCTTTAAGAACTGGGTGGTACACACACTGTACCGCAAATCCTTTTTCCTTTGCCGTTTTCAGAGGAAAAGTGATCTGTAGTTCAACAGTTATACCCCCCGTCTTGAAAGGAAAACTTCTATACCAATATCATGGACCCAAAAGGTTAAGTAGAAATTTATCTGGTTTTAATATTGCATGACTTGTGTGACCATTTTGCTTTCGTTTTTTGAGTTCTTTTCAATATTTCTGTGATTTGTTTTAAGATTTGTGAAACCAAAAATTGTTAACACTAAACCATATGCGGTCGACTCTCCATATCTCTACGTTGCTCGACTCGAATTTCTTCCGATGTCGAAGTTTTTGGGGCGGTCTCGTATATCTGTAATATTGTGCAATGGATTTTTTTCCCGTTAACTCAAAGTCACTCCGCTGTTTTCGAACTATTGGGCAGCCTTTCTGAAATATCTATTGTCCTAATTTTTGCTCATTTGATTTTTACAAGCGAAATCAACCAATCACTTGACTTTCAAATGTCTGATAGAATTTTTATGGCCATTTTTACCATTTACTCCCAGGACCTGGTTATGGCACAGGCCAACTAGGCCTGGGACTTGGGCCTCATCTTCCTAAGGGGCCTCTCATTTTCTAAAAACTGATTCACAGCATTAAAGAATGATGTCTTTTTAAGAAAAAAATAATGATTCCTAATTTGAAAAATAAAAACAATCTCTTTTGATACTTTTTAATTAATGTTTCTCTGATTTAGTTCGTTTTATGTAAGTAAAAAAGTTTTTTTCTTGAGAATTAGCTATGAAACTTTTGAACTAAAATGGATCTTCATTTTTTAAACCATGAATGTGATTTAGATCGTGCATGTACATTAAGATTTTTTTTATCTTCCAAAGCCTGTTGTTAGAAAGTTATTGACATAGAAATAGTTTAACTTTTTTTCATTATTTAAATTTAAAATGTCACGTATTTTTACAAATAAAACTTGATTCCTGTCTAAAATCCTTCGAGTCTGTTTACAAAATTAAAGTATATGGGATTTGATAAAAAAAAAAATAATTGAAAAAATCTGACTTAAAAATCAAATAAATAAATAGAATCATTCATGTTTTTCTCTTCATAAAATATATATATAGGATTAAAAATATATAGGGTTAATTTAACACATTAATGCCTAGCGTCCCTTTTTTAGGGACGGTCCAAAAAGTTTCTGAATTTTCTAAAAATGTTTCAATTCATTATTAACAGATTGCAGCACATGACGTTGTAAAGTGTGTTCTGTAGCCATTTCATTATGATTTTTGTCAATAATTGCATTGTTCATTATCTCAAGAATAAAAAGCTAAGTTTTCCAAATTATTCCCACTTTATGTTATTCCTTTTTTTTTTCTTCGAATAAAATGTCTTTTTAAATATCATATCAAGGCAGAAAAAAAATTTCGTAAAAAAAGTATGTGTAACCTGGTGCCTAACGTTCCTTTTTAGGTATGATTTTTCTTTTCTTGTTAAAAAAAAATATTTTTCACATGATATTTTTTAAATTATTTTTCCTGTCCATTAAGCATTATTTGTAACCGGTATACAAAATATCTTTGATAAGAAAAAAAATGTCATGCTTTTAAGGGTTATAAAACTGATTTAAATTAAAAATAATTGACTTTCAAATGAGTAATGCAATCTCTTGGCAGAGTGCACCTTGAAGGAGGAAGCCTACGAGCGGGCGGAGGAGTCGCCGGAAGGGGGTGGGGCCTCCAGGAGGCGGACATGGCAGAGGCCCGCCCCCCTGCGACTGGACGGCTTATCGGAGACGCCGACCCCGGACCCGGGACCCGCCTCCCCGGGGGAAGGTGAGTTGCAGCGAAATGAAAATCCGTTTAAAAGCCATACACTAAAATACAGGGTGTCCACTCCAATCGTGGACCAATAGCTAATTTCTAAACCGTTAGAGATAAGCATACCGTTTATTTAGGAAAAAATCTCCAAATTATGAAAGGAATTTTGGGTCTATTCAATGTTTTTCAAAAAATCAAATTTTGAAAGAGTTACGAAATTTAAATTTTTATACAGCCCCTCAGTCCTACCAATCATATTTAGTAAAACATTCTCGACACTGTAACGTTTAAAACTAAAAAAAAAATCACTCTTCTACCACAAAAATTGACCGAGTTATGACGTTTTGAAAAATCAAGATTTTGCATTATTTCATGACGTCATCGAGAGATCTGTCAAGGGACCATATGCGAAAATCCTTCAAAATCTTGATTTTTCAAAACGTCATAACTCAGTCAATTTTTGTGGTAGAAGAGCGATTTTTTTTAGTTTTAAGCGTTACAGTGTCAAGAATGTTTTACTAAATATGATTGATAAGACTGGGGGGCTGTATAGAAATTTAAATTTCGTAACTCTTTCAAAATTTGATTTTTTGAAAAACATTGAATAGACCCAAAATTCCTTTCATAATTTGGAGATTTTTTCCTAAATAAACTATATGCTTATCTCTAACGGTTTAGAAATTAGCTATTGGTCCACGATTGGAGTGGACACCCTGTATATTAACAAGTATTTTGTTTGTTAAAAAATAGAAACAGGCAGCAGAAAGATTTCTTTCGTTGTCCCCCAACTATGATATTGGTTACCAATTGCGTGAATAGAGCCTTAGTCGTATTTAAAATTTTCTTAGAAACGTCATTATTCCAATTCTACGTTACATGACGTGATTCTATGTAACATCTGTTTCTGTTTCACAGGCAGGAAGCTGGCGGTGCGCAAGTTGCCCCCCAAGGCCGTCCCCCGGGTCCTGCCGTCCTCCCCCGTCCGCCGGTTCGTGCCCCCCGTGCCGCCCAAGAACCAGGGGCCCCCCAGGAGGACTGCCGCCCTGCAACCGGTGAGCCGCTCCGTGACACGGCTCGGTGGACGCCCTCCGCCCTCGGTTGAGTGGGAGGGGGGAGGACGTCCTCCACATGCTGTGTCTTGGTTGATAGAATACTTTAGCATTCGTGGAAACTTGAACCCCCTCCCCTAGTGGCGTACTCGGGGGGTGGGCTGATAGGGCTGCAGCCCCCTCCGAAATTTTTGAAACTATTTTTTTTTTAATTTAAGCTTTGATCTTTTTTTTCTATTCCTTTCTCTTTAAAGCCGTAAAATACGAAAAGTTTTCAGATCAAATAATTAAGTATAAGACAAAATTAACCCTTTAACTGTCAAGTTATTTTGATTTTGAACACTTTTCCGAGCACAAACCCGAGAAACAGTCGGGTTTGACAAAGAGATGAAGCCGAAATAAACGTCTCCCGATATATATTCGGGTATAACAGTACGAGGCACTCAAAAAAATAAAAAAAATTACCCCGAGTAATACTCGGGTGTGACATTTTCGAAAATCAGCTGTGCCCGAGACTACCTCGGGCATGACAGTTAAAAGGTTAAAAGAAAAGAAGAAAAATTATTTTTTTGCATTTTGACTCCTCTGTTTTACTGTATGTCACATTTATGATTATCTGATGCAATTCAATTTTGTTAATTTTTATTGCAAATATATGTTTCAGAAACACCAATTAATACTTGTTCATTCCTCTAGCTTTATTAATTACATTTAAACAAAGGTGATTGAAACCCAGTATTATTAACAATCGCAAAATTAACAATATTAAAACCAAAATATTACAAGCATGTGATTTGTGAACACCTCCATCAATGAAGAAAAAAGTATAAAACTTTAATTTTATCATTTTCTATTTTCAGCAAAGCAATTTACTTAAAAAAAAAAAAAAAGTCCTTTTTTGTCATATTAAAAGAGTCTCGGCTCAGCCCCCAGTGAAGTGATTTGTCTACAATACGCCACTGCCCTCCCCCCTTAGCAAATTTCTAGCTCAAGGTTTATTTCAGAAGATAGTGGGGGAATCACCCACAAGTCTCTAAGGAGGAAAGGTTAAGGGATGGTGGTATTCCTGAATTAAAATTTTTGTTTTAAAAAGTGAAGTGGACTATTTAAGAGCCATTATTTTGAAAATCGAACAAAAAAGGGAAATTTTGGCAGTGACCGTTTTTTATTTTCCTCATTTTTTAAAAAAACGAAGTAGGTCATAAGAAGTGAATATTCTGAAGTTTGCAGCCCCCCAAAAAATTTTGTTCGCTCGGTAAAAATTCCCAAAGTTTGATGTTACAGCACTTTTTGGTAAAACGGCAGAAAGATGTATTTCAGTGCGCTGTAGTTTTTTACAGAAACGACACCCAAAGGTTATGTAGACATTTATTGATTGTACAAAGTCTGGTTATGAGGACTCCATAGTTATTTGGGTTAGGGTGTGTTGCTTTCTTTAGTTAAGGGGTTGCAAAGTATGGTTTTTAGTCCATTTTCACTCGACTTTGAACTGGGTTATATCCCCCTAAAAGAAAACCCCCGAAATTCTTTTAACATGTACTGAAAATTTATACAAGAGAATATATGTGGCTTTGAAGAGAAAAAGACTTAGACATTTATCAAATTTTCAAAATTGGTGGTTTTTTGATCACATTTAACTCAAAACAGCAACTCTAGGAAAAAAAAGCTTTTATGGATTATGGAACCTACAGATGTGTAGAATAACGTAAAACAGAAAGTTGCGTGGGGTCTCGTCTGGTTTTCAAGAAAATAATTTTTTTTGTAGCTCATTTTAATGCTTTTTTCTCATAGTAAAATGTGTCCATCAAGTAGGTCAGATCTGCAGAAACTCTAAATATATAGTAATGGTATATTTAAATTTGTATAGGGAAAGAAAAAAAGACTAAAAACACTTAATTTTGTCTAAATTTTTTATAATTTTTAGTTTTTTAATTGCAATTAACTAAAAAACATAAAATCCTGAGACTATTATTGAATGCACATGTGACTAGCTTTGAAATATTAGAAAAAGTAAATTCGGTGAGGTATCTTCAGATGTATTCTAGTGAGAGGTTACAGTGACCTCCCGAAAAATTTCATGATCGAAGAATTTTGCTGATGATTCGGCAAAGTTGGAAACAATAATGCAACATTGAACTTTTCTGTTTATTTATTTTTTACATGTTATGATTATTTTTTGATATTTTATGATACCTGCATATGTGCAAAACGATGCAAGAAATAAAGCGGCCAGGGGTCTCTTCTAGTTTTACAGAAAAAAAAATGTAGCAGATTTTAATGCGTTGCTGTTTTGAGTTAAATGCGATCAAAAAACCACAAATTTTGAAAATTTGATAAATGTCTAAGTCTTTTTCTCTTCAAAGCCACCTATATTCTCTTGTATAAATTTTCAGTATATGTTAAAAAAATTTCGGGGGTTGCTTTTAGGGGGATATAACACAGTTCAAAGTCGAGTGAAAATGAACTGAAAACCATACATTTGCAGCCCCTTAACTAAAGAAAGCAACACACCCTAACCCAAATAACTATGGAGTCCTCATAACCAGACTTTATACAGTCAATAAATGTCAACATAACCTTGGGGTGTCGTTTCCGTAAAAAACTACAGCGCACTGAAATACATCTTTCTGCCTGTTTACCAAAAAGTGCTGCAAGACATCAAACTTTGAGAATTTTTACCGAAAGAGCAAAATTTTTTGGGGGCTGCAAACTTCAGAATGTTCACTTCTTATGACGTGCTTTGATATATAAAAAAATGAGGAAAATCAAAAATGGTTACTGCCGCACCTGGTCTGAATTTCAAAATAATGGCTCTTAATACATGCCAAAAATGGACTGCGTAAGGAGTAGTTTATTAATAAAAAATGCATTGGTGCTAAAACTTAACTTTTAGGTTTCCAGAAATAGCTATGAAAAACCTCACATTTTCTCTAGTCAGTCATATTTTTAGGATATTTACCCATCCTGCAGATTAATTTTCATTTTTGCATTAATAGTACAATCATTGAAGTACAGCGCTTTGAAATAGTGAGATGGGTCCACTCAAATAATTATTTTGCTAAACACATAATTTTTCATTTTTTGAAAACATCGTTTTTACTAAAAACCTTGAAACTTCAAGGAAATCCCGGCAGACTAATTTTTTTCAATTTCAAAATAAATTTGTTTTAGTAACTATGTGAACATAGTGACAACTTTTTAAAAAGTTGAATTTTGAATTCCCGAAAAATATTTTTCGTGATCTGTTCTTCATGCCCCCTTAGGTTGTTCGCAAGGACCCCAGGGGCCGTGAGAACCGGCTCCTGCGCCTGGGTTGCCTGAAGGGGGTGGACCCCAAGCTGGCTCAAGTCATCGCAGACGAGATCGTGGGATCTGGGCCCACGGTGTGCTTCGACGACATCGGTGGGTAGAATTACGACACTTTTTTTTTTCCGAAACTGAACGGCAAAAACAAATTTTGAAATGTTTTTTGCAATCTACTTTAAGTTTTTTTCCCCCTCAAGAATTGTTTAAAAATATTTTAATCATTTAATTAATATAAATTAAGTTCTAAATTTTCTGATTTAACTCTCAATTGTATTATGTGAGTCATTCCAGCAAAAATGGTACAAATCAGTCCGGAGACTTTGGGATTTTTTGAAATCAATTTTACTAACTTCCACCCATTAAGTGTATTTTTTTTATTGGTTCTCCATTTGTTTTGTGTAATCAAGTATCCATTGTTTAGCTATAATCCATTTATAAAGGACACAAAAACAAAAAAAATATCAGAAAAAGGAGAAAATGACGTGTCCCAGCTTCAAATTGCTAGAATTTTAAATGTGATTTAAAATTAAGCTGAAATGTAACAACAAAACAAATTATAGTGCACTGCACAAAAGATGCTTCTGACACCATTTCTACAGATTATTTCGCAAATGAAAGAAATTTCTTCAAAACACACATCTATGTCCCTAGATTTTCTATGTTTGAATGGTCCACTCAGTTACGATCCTTTCGGAAATAAAATAAACTACTGCATTCAGTCAGATATATTTAAAAAATATATAAGTAGTATAAATGCCATGATTAGCTTGCTGCATTGAATTATAGAGTCAGCAACCAAGATGAGCCGCATTCTTTTCTTATGATAGTTGATTTGAACTGTTGGATGTCCACTCTGTTAGAGCCAATTTCATGATGAAAAAAATAAATTTTTTCTTGAAATTACAGACAGATTTAGGTTGTTTATTCCACTTTATGCTTGTTCTGTGATTCTAACTTTTCTTTGTGATTATACAGATATTTTTTAGGCTTATTTGTCCACTCTGGAACACAAAGTGATCAAAATATTTAAAATCCTTTTATCGATGAGTCATTTATTAGTTATTTACACTTCATTATACACAAATAAATGGAGACTCAATATAAAAATATGATAAGTTGGCGGGGAAATTGTTTGAATTGAAAAACTGAAATAAACAGTTTCAGACATGATTTGTACGATTTTCCCTGGAATGACCCATGTACAAAATTATATTGTTTTTAGTAATTTTTTCTAGTATTTACCAGTTTTTTTCCCCTTTTGCTGTTTTTTTTTTCCCAGTTTTTGCTACTGTATCGGCAAAAAGACAGATTTGCCGGCAAAATGCCCAACCCTAGTGCGAACCTTTGTTACTGCATGGAAAATGTGTTTGATGGTTGCATTCATTTCTTTTGCAGCTGGTCAGAGTGTGGCCAAGCAAGCCCTGAGGGAAATGGTCATCCTGCCCACTGTGAGACCAGAGGTGAGTCCGCTTTTCAAAGGACTGTCCCCTAATATAAATGTCCTTTTTCTCATCCTTTCAAGTTCCTCATTTTGGCTGAATGCATTTTGGTCGTGTCCTCCTTTATCAGGGTTTCGAAGTTTATCAAAATTGCAGAAAAGGCTTTAGCAAAATGCTGAAGGTTAATAAACACTGAATCTGTTGACTGTCTTTCTAACTGCCTCCATGCATTTCATCTCCTTCCTGTTGAAAGCTAAATTTAAAATTCAGCCTCAACATCTTGAAAGAAATAAATTCATAGTAGGTAACTTTTTTTTAAAATTTAAAGTGAAAATTTTAGAATTGTAATTCACATTAAAAGAACACAAGTTTTTTTAAATCATTAATAACGCGTTTATTGGAGGGATTTTGTGCCTATTAATACAATATAGTGGTGAATTTGGTCAGTTTTTAATTAAGTCGAGATTTTTCATAAATTATTCAAAAAAATTTTTTTCTATTTTGGATAACGGGTAGGGCGGAAAAGGTGCCATTGGGAGCATAGAAATTCCATAAAAAATTTGAGGTCTGTGGTATAATTCTTTCTTTTTCCACAAATGCCTAGATGATTTGGCAATTTCTTGTTTTTTTTCTATGTTATAAATTAAATTTTGTCAAAACTTTAAAATTCGGTTTTCACCATACTTATCTGAAATAACTACATTGTCTGTCATACATAATGCATTTTTAGGTGTTCTGTACTAAAATTTTTTTGAAAAAAAATTTCAAAAAACTGCATTTTTTCCAAATTTCAATTCAATTGCGGCAGATCAAGAAATGGACCAAAAAATTTCAAATTTTTCATGCGCACGTTGCTTCCCCAATGGCACCTTTTCCAACCTCCCCGTCATCAAAATAAGAAAAAAAAATTCATTTTCCACCCACCCTAACGAACATTGTCAATTATCTGAGTATCGTGTTTTCGTTGAGACCAGCGGCACTTCGCCAAATTCGAGAGAAAAAAAGTGTCTCATCAGATACGCTGCATCGGTGTATAAGCCGCGTAAAACTTTGCTAAAAATTTAGACTGCGAGAATTTACGCTGTGTACTCATATTCATCATTCAAAACCAATGAGAAAGAATCAGTAACATCGATTTGTTTCAATAGCGTAGATAATTAAAGCGTTGCAACATTTTGGCGATAACTACAACCTATAGTGACTCTGTTTTACTCTGGTTGGTTTCTACCACAAACCCTATTTCCCGTCCTCTCAGCAATGGGCCATTTTTTTTTAAATTTTAGTTATTTGTTTTTTGTTTTGGATTTGTTTATTAGACATGTTGGTTATTGTTGATGTTTTTTTCTCTTAATTTATTCCCCTTCCTTATGGGATCTATTAAAATAAAATAACATCTGAATAAGCAGAAATGCTGTCACCCTTTTCGAAATAGAACGGTTCAAGGGATGGCTTTCGATTTGATTGTTTTGGGCAATTAATAAACGTAACATGTACTTAAAAAAAACAAATAAAGAAGAA
This sequence comes from Uloborus plumipes, assembly GCA_038373865.1. NCBI lineage: Eukaryota > Metazoa > Arthropoda > Arachnida > Araneae > Uloboridae > Uloborus > Uloborus plumipes. The sequence goes on from JAXGGA010005416.1 coordinate 12,113, forward strand.
AAAGAAAAAACTTTTACATTGTATAAGCTGCAGGAGTTAAAATTCAGCTTTTAATTACGTATAAGCCGTGGCTCATCTACTCGAAAATACGGTAGTGTGCTGACTGCGTGTGTGGATTGTATAGACTGTACTTTTTCTCCACAGCTGTTCACGGGCCTGCGTTCTCCCCCTCGGGGCCTGTTGCTCTTCGGCCCGCCAGGAAACGGAAAGACGATGCTGGTGAGTTTGTTCACTTATTTGCAAAATTTATTTTGGTTTTTTTTTTTAACGCACTGTTACAGGGCATATTTTAAGGGGGTTTTTTTGGGCAATTGCCCACGCAGTCAAATAACATTGCCCCCACAGTCAAATTGCCCACCTACATTTTCCTAATTTTGTCCAGCAGTTATGTGTTCCAAATTTTTTGTTTTATTTTTTCTAAACAAATGCCACATGAAAACGTGACCTCTAAACCCTTCCCACAAGCAAAAGAGTGAGACAGGACAGGTTTCTTATCGCTCGGACAATTATAGGTATTTCAACTTTGGAGGCAATAGTCCCCGGTGCCCCTGTGTCTTCTCAAAGGCGGGGCGTTACCTGTCAACATTGAAGAGATTTGAATGTCCGAGAGGGGAAAGCATTCGCACGTGATTTTCAACTATCGGCTCACAAAGCTTGTCGCTATCACCACGGATGGTGAATCAGCGAATACTGGTAGCAAGGCAGATTTATGGAAGCTACTCGAAGATGAACTAGATAAGAAATTAGCATAAGCGTAGCGTCGGGGGGGGGGGGGGGGGGACAGGGGGGCACGTGCCCCTCAACTTGTTGGACACTTGTTCTTTAGAACCTGAAATTTTATCTTTGAATTATTACCCACATGTATGTGGATGAAGGAGGAGGGGCAGGGAGGAATTCCGGTTCTTCGTCGAAATTTTCAGTGTTTGGAACCAAATTTTTCCCGAAATTGGGGGACGAAAATCATCAGAAAGATTAGTTCCATTTATGAGCCAAAACTATTATCTAAAAGATTTTTTCTTTTGCCTAAAACAGTCCTTAGAATTGCCAGTATTGTTTAATGTAAGGCCTCTGGGGTTGTTTTGCCCCCTCCTCCGTCCAATTTCTGGGGGTCACATTTTATTGTGACCTCCTCCATGTGTGTGGCATTACTAAAATAATAATTTAGAAAATTATAAAAGCATAAAATCATACTATTTTGTTTGCTTCTTTTCAAGGCATATTTTTTTATTTCGATGTAACTACTAACTATGCTAAAAAATAATTTTAATTTGAAAATATTATTTTCACGAAACCTGGCTCATTGTAAGAGGGAGAGGGAAAGAAGAAGAGAGAGAGAGATGAAAAAAAGATGTATGATCCTTTTCTTTTATCTCACTGCCATGTAATGCAATGAAAAAAAAAACAATTTATTCAACTATGGGATTTCTGTATAGAATTTAATTATCTTTCTTCACAAATCAAAAATTTAAATTTTTTATTTGTTCCTTTCAAGCATTTGCATTCATAATCATACCAGAAAAAAAATTAAGTGCTAAATGCATGAAAGTAACAAGAAAAGTCTTACAGTGCATAATGCAACAAAATACACCATTTATTCTTGTCTAGAAACTACTTTGCATTACGTAATTTGTGTAGAAGTAGATAATCTGAATGCATAAGTATTGTCTCAAATTGATTTATAAACTTCTTACTTAAATACTATGGCAAGTAAGAATATTTAGGCTTATATTTATAATCGTTTTCGGTACAGATTTTTTTTTTTTTTTTTTTTTTTTTTTTTTCAGAACTCATTTTTGAATCTTTTCAAGTTGTATCATTGTAATATGACAATTTTCCTAGCTGATAATTTGCAAAAATGTAATACATATAATTATTTTTACTGATATATTGCTGTAAAAGCAAACAATTTAAATTTATATAATTGTTTACTATTATTTTGCTTTAATTGTGTTTTTATAATTTTAATGAGTGCGTTTTGAATGACAATTTTTTCCCCTGTGTCTCTTTTTTTTTGAGTAAGTGATATATTTCTTCATTTCTTCCCATATTGGATATCAAGCTTGGTCACTAGGGTCAAAGGTAGTGTTCCTAACCGCTAGATCACATGGGATTGTTAGTATAAAAATAACTTTATTAAAAGCCTCATTTCAGAAATTTTTCATGTATAGTATTTTTCTCTCCTCTCCCTCCTCTCTCATCCTTCAATTACTAATCGATTATCGTCAACGATTTGTCAAAACGCAAACCGATCTCATTTAGATAGAACGGTTAACTATTAAAGGGTGTTTGTTTGCCCCTTTTTTCTCATATTTTTGTCACCTCAATTACTTCATATAAGGCCTCAAAATGCTGAATTTTGTATCTATTTTTTAAAATTTCTCCCGGGGGAGAATCCCCCGGACCCCCCGTGATATTGGGAAGATTCTACTCTACACTCCACTTAAAAAAGGGGTAATTGCATCATTCTTCTGATACTCATCCCACTACTAGGTGAATTCAAAAAAAAAAAAAAAAAGACAGCGAGGGCATCAAAAAGAGAGAAAAGGCATATGTGGGGGGGGGGGGTCCGCGAAAAAGACATACTAAGTAAACAAATGGTCGGTTTTGCCACCCCAATTTTCTTAACAATAAAAGGAGCTTGATGGGGGGACGTAACGGGGCTACGGGCCTAGTTGAATCTAATTCCGCCCTGGTTATTCAGGGAAAAAAATGGATTAATGGTGTGTGCAATTCATTGGAAAAGTAAGAACGAATTTTCCTCCAACGAATAATCTAAGGGGGAAAAAGGGGGGGGGTGCAAAATCTTTTTGGAGTGTAGGCTGAGCAAACGCTCCGCCTACACTCCAAAAATTCTAGACCTGTGCCCCCCCCCCACCCCAAAACTTTTGGTCATGCTACGCCTATGGAAATTAGTAACAGTGTGGTGCGTTGCACACAGAAGCGATTTAGCATTAGAAAATGTAGTGTCGTCAGTCCCTGAACTCACACTATGGAGAGCAAATCTCAGCGGTATTTTAACCTATTACCGAAAATCGGCAAGACACACAAAATCGCTTGCGATTATTTTTCCAGAGTATAGAGCTTTTTCCCGCCACTTTGAAGTCCGTTTTGCTGAACATATCAGGAATGAAATTGAAGCGGTTATCAAAAATTTGCCTTATTGTCGGAAACAGTGGTAGAATATCATATCTGACTCGGAAGAGGACAAGAATATTGCAAAAGGGATGTTAAACATGTGGGAAGAGAGTTCTTTACAATTTCAACTGACTTTAGTCATGGGTGAACATTTGGCGCATATTTCAAAGCCTTCAAGAAAATTTTCAAAAAAGTAATATCATTCTTTCAGACATCATCACAGTTTTGAATAGTGCCATAACTAAACTGGAGTTAATGATAAATGCGCCTTATCCCGCTGGTTATGAAGCTTGCAAGAAGTCGACGACCATAAAAGAAGCTACTTCCAGTGAATGTAGGGAGAAAGGCAATTCTAATGTCACAACATTTTCAAAACGTTTTAAATCCATAAGACAAGAAATTGTCCTATCATCAATAAATTTTCTGAAGGACAAAATTGATGACGAACAGGCCGAAACTTTAAAAACCGCCAAAGCCTTATGCGTTGCAGGATCAGCGGCAGAATTAATCTCCGTTGGAAAAAATTAACTTTCCAACCTGTTTCCGAATGAAGTTGCTGAATTTGCGGATTTGGTTTGTGAAAGCTGTCCGCTTATTGCTGAAATTCCCAATCTGCCAGCGAATTCGGACACTGTTTCCTGCACTTCCACCGGATTAAAGAAAATGTTCGTCGTATCCAAAGGGCCACTCAAAAAGTTGCTTGGAACACTTATCGTGGCAACTCCCCATTCGATGCATTTGGAGAGGGTAGTTTCAAGTTACAATATAATAAAATAGGACCATCGTGCCGGAACGAAAATTGAAACAATCAACAAAAGATTGAATATCGCTCTCAACGGCTGTGGGACAACCTATTTCAGCCCTAGGCCATCCGTCATGCAATTCCTGCAACTAAAAAAACAAAGAGAAAGAAAGCCAGAAGCTGAACTCTACAAAGAGAGGTTTTATATGAAATCTTTTTTTGAAAAAGACAATGTCATTTGAATTTGGATGTATTCAAATCAAAATGAATCTCTGTATTATATTAAATGAAATTTAAATAGTTCAGAAAGTCAGAGTTTACGTTCTTTATGCTCTCTTTCTATCGAACAAAACGACCATTAGCAATAATTTCCGTTGTTCCAATTTTCGCACCCCAACTCTGTTTTCACGATTACTAAACTAACATAAACTGCCCATTTACACCCCCCTCCATTCCTCCGAGGAAGTTAGAGTTGCCCACGCAGTCAAATTTCCTTAAAATATGCCCTGCAATGTTATCAATGTTACCTGCTTGTTTGTTACTGATTTACATACTATATTACATATTGTATTGGATGAACATAGCTGGCAACAAATTTGGCAAAAAAAAATTATTTTTTGAATTTGGTTTCAAGTTGGTGATATTTTGCGAAAAATCTACTGAATTATGTTAACCCATTACCCGCTAGTGTTGCGTTGATGCAACGGTCATTAGAAAAAATCATAAAAAATTCACTATTTTACTAATTTTTGTATCGGTTTCAGTTTTAGGTTCAAGAACAACAATAGAAACATGTTATGTAAAAAAATTGCCTCAAACATTTTTTTTATATATATAATAAAAATTGCAGTTTTAACATGCTTCTTTTTGCTCAAATATGGGATCTATTTTTCTATCAAAGAAGTTAGAAAAAAAAGTTTTGGTTTATTTGTGAAAAACTCTTAGTCAAGGTCACTTTCAAGGCCGTCATTTCAAGTTTTTCCGGGGGGGGGGGGCAAAGGGTCCTAACAAAATGCAATTTCATCGGAAAACATCAAAAGCCATGCCCACTTATAGGTAAATTCATTGATTTCTCAAAGTCAGGGGGGAGGGGGCAATTGACTCCCCTGCCCCCCCCCCTAAATGATGGGCCTGGTCACTTTTATCAAAAAATTCCACTCAGAAACTGATTCTGTGGGGGAGGGAAGGAAAGCGAAAGCATTTGTTGCGTCTACGCAGCATTAGCAGAAAAGGGGTAGTCAGACTGTCTGTCTCAACTGCTTTTCCGAAAGGATTAGATTTAATTTCTATTCTGTACGTTTTGACTGTGCAAGCTTTTTTTTTTCGTCTTCTCCTTTTGAAATGCCCAGAACAAGATATCTTAGTTAAAGAAGCATTAAAACAGATTTTTGAAAAAAACAAACTCGGATGATGATATTGATTCTGGGTTCGACTTACTGTAAAATTGAACCTATAAAGAATGTTTCTCGCTACTCCAGAATTCAGAAGAAAAAGGTTTCTGTTCCTCAGCCTAGTTTCATTGAGCATTATAACATGAAAATGGGTGGTGTTGATTTTTGCTATAATTTAGTTTCAAATTATAGAATTAAGAGATCGAGGGCAAAAATTGTGACCAATATTTTCAAATCATATCGATGTGGCACAAACAAATGCTTGGAAACTTTCAAACTATCTGAAGAAAGAAATAGAAAGTCACTGTTGGATTTTAGACGAGAGGTTGCACGTAATTTTTTGCGCCCCCCCCCCTCCTGAAATCCTACACAGAAGAAAAATTCAGCTATACAGGACGGCCAAGCAAATTCAGCTTACCAATGCCCGTCGGGGGGCATTTTACAGTAAGGTTTACAAATAACAAAGGGCTACGGTGCAAGTACTGCCATTGTCAAACTGTTTATCGTTGCAATGCTTGTGCTATTGCTCTCCACCCGGATTGCAACAAAGTTTATCATGTATGACCTTGGATAATCAGGTTTTTGTTAAATTTAAAATTTATTAAATAAATTGACTTTTTAAAAGTAAATTTCATTTTCTTCTAAAGCTCTCTGCATGTTTCAAAACCGTATCAAAGTTTATACAAATTTTGCCTGTCTAAATTTTGTCTGTGTTTCGTGGCAAACTGGAGGTGTAAGTGTTTGAATTGTTATCTTGCTCACTCCAAGCACTATTTTATCTACAAATAAATTTATACGTAAAAGGAAGTAGTGTGGGGTCCGTACTAGATTTTTTAAGAAAGTAACCCTATTTTTGATTTTGAGGTTCGATTTAGAGACATACTACTCAGGTGAGTTTCGAGTACTCGGTCGAGTTACTGAGTTGGAACCATGTTTTAAAAAGAACTACTGAATGAATTCTGAAGTGATTGGAGTAGCATTATAAATTTCAACATAAGAGTTTTTAAAACAAATTTCCAACTGAAATTTAATGACAGGCCATTTAGAAGGTTTTGTTTTATCAAAAATTTTACGAAAAAGTTTTTTTTAAGTGAAAAAATAAATCAATTAATTGACAAATAGAAGGTATGATCAACCAAAACTAAGTTAAAACGAATCACGTCTGTAATATAATGGGCACGACGAAGTGCCGGAATAAATAATGGTAGATGACATGGAATTAATGAGGCGGAATTAACATCACAATATCTTTATTGCGACTCCATTAACACAGAAAAAGGACAAGACATCAGCACACGGTTAGAACAGTTAACACTCGTTACAGTTAAGAGGCGTTGCCAAACACATACAACAAATTACATACATAAACAAATTGCTCCATAGAGGAATACATTACAATACCCTCCTCTACAAATTTAGTCGTACAACTGGTTTTATTTTACGTTTAGGACGTTCATTAACATTTAATTTTACAGGTGATGGATTAGGAATTACAGCATCTTTGTTACAATCAATTTCATTAGACTGAGAACAAATTGGATCTGACCCTACATCATCGGTTTTATTTCTGGGTTCTTCGGGTTCTCTATTGGCATCTTTGTTTACAATTAAATGTTCATTGACTTTTTTGCCAAAATCCACAAAATCAAACTTTGTATCACAAATACTATCTTTTTTTTCACTGATATCCTTAACTTCATTCTCACTCTTGTCAATAATTATCTGGTTCAAATGCCTTTTCCAAATTAAATCATCGTTTGTCAATTTACACATATAAACTCGATCTCCAAGTACTTCATCTATAGTACAACGAACCCAACCCTTCTTATTTGGATTTCGATAATCCCTACATAATACTCTATCCCCTTCTTTAAAAAATTCTTCTCTTGAACCTTTATTAATCACCATACCTGATTTATTTCCCTCTTTTAATAAATCTAATCTAGTCCTAACTTTATTCTTAAAAATTAAACTAGTAGGCGTAACCCCTGTAGTCACATGAACTGAATTTCTGTAATGAAAGAGATATCTGCTCATTAGAGTTTCAAAACTTACATTATTATTTGAAGGTGTTTTCAACAATTTACTTAAGCTACGCTTGAAATTCTTTACAGCATTCTCTGCTAATCCATTTGTGGCAGGATGAAATGGTGGTGATGTTAAGAACTTAATTCCATTCATATGTAAAAAATTTATAAATTTACCAGATTCAAAATATCTTCCATTGTCTGTTTCTACAACTTTTGGCAATCCAAAGCGTGCGAAACACTCTCGGAATTTTTCAATGCATGCGTCTGCTTCCGTACTACTCATAATAAATGTTTCAACCCATTTCGAATATGAGTCCACAATAAGTAAAATCATTTTTCCCTTAATTGGGCCCAAAAAATCAGCATGAATCCTTTCAAAAAAATAACTAGCTCTGTTTCCTGATATAATTTTACATTTCCTTGGCTCTGGCCTAAATTCCGAGCAAAGACCACAGTTGTTGACGCAGTCCTCAATATCTGAATCCAAACCAGGCCACCAAAAGTAAGCTCTAGCATTACTTTTCATTTTGACCATGCCTTCATGAGTACTATGAAGCTCCCTTAAAAGTTGTTTTCTACATTTGGTAGGTACGACCACTCGATATCCCCACATTATTACTCCCTGATCTACAGATAACTCGTCTTTTCTACTAAAGAATTTTTTTACCTCCTCATCAGTAATTTTCTGAGGAAAACCATAAGTTATGTAATTAAACAATTTACCGAGAACTGGGTCTCTTCTTGTTTCCGATCTAATTTTAAATAGGTCCACTGGGACATCCTTCTCTATGAAATGAACATAATCATATTCTTCTGCTGTCCCTGAACTACCAGAGGTTGGATACCTGGATAACGCGTCTGCCTGAATATTTGAACTCCCTTTTATGTACCTCAAATTATAATTAAAACCAGATAAAAATAAAGACCAACGTTGGAGACGACCTGCCACCATTGGTGGTAAAGCACGATTTTCTCCAAATAGTGCTAGCAGAGGCTTATGATCACTCACTAGCTCAAACTTAACCCCGATTAAATACTGATACAGCTTTTGACAAGCCCAATAAATAGCTAAAGCTTCCTTATGTATCATCGAATAATTTTTCTCTGCTGGGCTAAAAACTCTGGATATAAAACAGATTGGTCGTTCAGATTTATCTTCCAATACATGCGATAACACTGCCCCAATTCCATTTTGACTAGCATCACATGTTAACCTCAAAGGTTTTGACCTGTCAAAATGAATGAGAACCTGATCTGATGCCAATTCCTTTTTAGCATCTTCAAAAGCTTTTTGACATTTACTATTCCATTTAAACTCAACATCTTTTTGCAGTAAATCATACAGCGGTTTCATTTTTGATGCTAAATTTTTCATGAACTTTGAATAATAATTTATCATTCCTGCGAAAACTCTAACATCTTTCACTGATCTAGGACATGGGAAATCTAAAATACCCTTAACTTTTGCATGGTCTTTTGTCAAACCATTTTTACTAATCGTGTGTCCCAAATATTTAATACTATCCTTGAAAAATTCACATTTCTTTAAATTAATACGAAACCCTGCACTCTGCAATCTACTCAAAACAAGCTCCAAATTTTTTAAATGTTCCTTTTTATCTTTCCCCGTAACTAAAATGTCATCAAGAAAATTAACTGTGCCTTCTAGGCCTTGTAAAGTTTTTTCAATTACTCTTTGAAAAATTGCGCAAGCTGGCTTAGTTCCGAAAGGTAGACGATTTACCGTATAAATACCATAAGGTGTGCTCCAAGCGAGTAACTTTTTTGTTTCATCATCCAATACTAGTTGATTATATGCATTAGATAAATCTAGCTTACTGAAACTTTGACCTCCCTGTAACGCTGCAAAAAGTTCTTCTATTCTTGGTAAAGGATGATTGTCGTCTTTCAAATATTTGTTTACAGTAATCTTATAGTTTGCACAGACTCGTATGTCTTTACCATTAGCTTTCATTACAGGTACTAAGGTTGTTCCCCATTGAGAATTATCAATTCTAGAAATTACCCCTTTTTTCTCTAAATTTTCTAATTCTGATTTAACTTTTTCTTTAAATGCAAATGGGATTGGTCGCGGTTTATGAAAAACAGGTTTTACATCACTTTCAACCTCTAAATGTATTTTTTCCCCGTTATATGTACCCAATTCCTCTTTAAACACTTCTGCGTGTTTGGACAACAATGACTGCAATTCTGAATTTTTTTCTACCGCAATTGTGTTTACATTGGCACTGCCAACTACAATATTCAAACCAAAATCATTTAAAACATTACGTCCTAACAACAATTTTTCAGATTGCTTTACAATTAGTACATCTACATTTTTTGAAATACCATTAACTTCCATCGGAACATTAATTTGTCCCTCTGGCGTTAAAATTTGTCCTCCATAGGACTTCAACTTAAGATTTGTACGTTCAAGTTCAAAATTTCGCAGATTTTTCTTATAAAAAGAATAAGGAATACATGTGACACCTGCACCAGTATCCACTTCCATTTTAACATTTTTAGTTCCTATCTTAATATTTAAAAACAGAGGATTAACATAATCCACTTCAACACTATACATATCCACATATTGAACTTCTACATCATCATTAACGGAATTAACATTTACTTTAAATTTACAAACCTTTGCTAAATGACCTTTGCGTTTGCAACTACGACATTTAAACTCTTTGTATTTACATTTTCGAAAATCGTGATTACCTTGACCACAGTGAAAACATTTTAAATCATTTCGAAAATTCCCACTTTTTTTACACGATGATGTCGGCGGTACCGCTTTTTCCTTCGCCGGTTTCGTTTTCGGCTGAACTTTGTTGATCTCTATTTGTCGAGCCTCCTGTAGTAACACTTCTTTGTTCTGAGCGAGTTCCAGCAAATTGGACAGTGACGTGGTCAATCTTTCTTCACACAGACGATCCAAGATCCGTCCGGGCCGCATTCCAGCAACAAACTTGTCTTTTACTCTCTCTTCTAAATTCAAACCAAATTCACACTCTGCAGCTTGGGTTTTCACCTTGACGTACCATTCCCGAACTGATTCTGCTTGGGACTGTCGCAACGAATCGAAAACAATTCTTTTCCGGTAAATCGAAACTGCCGGTTTAAATTGTTCCGTCAAAAGCGTTTTTAAGTTATCAAAACTCTTCTTGGCTGGCGTCTCAGGATCACACAGATTCTTTAAAACTTTGTAGACGGACTCGCTAATCGTTGTTAGCAACACAGGGACTCGGCGATCATCTTCCACCTTGTTTGCGAGAAAATATTGCTCCAAACGTTCAATAAACACATTCCAGTCATCACTTAAATTGAATTGGCTGATAGATGCAACTATACCTGTATTCACAACAGTCACAGGTATGCTTGTCGATTCTGTCGTCATGACTCCGATTCAAAAACAAAACTACTTGAAAACATCAAATTTATTGGAACATTTTCCAAAAACTATCTTCACCATTCAGAAATGTTGACTCGTCGCCATATTGTAATATAATGGGCACGACGAAGTGCCGGAATAAATAATGGTAGATGACATGGAATTAATGAGGCGGAATTAACATCACAATATCTTTATTGCGACTCCATTAACACAGAAAAAGGACAAGACATCAGCACACGGTTAGAACAGTTAACACTCGTTACAGTTAAGAGGCGTTGCCAAACACATACAACAAATTACATACATAAACAAATTGCTCCATAGAGGAATACATTACAACGTCGATCTAATTAGAGACTCGCTTTCTTGAAGCACGACGTACTTCGTTCATCTCGAAATTTGAATCGGTCTTGAAAGTTTCTCGGTAGACGTAAGTTTCCCCGAGTCATGAGCCGATCATGAAATAAACAGCACCGGACAGTGTAAATAATTTTTTCAGAAGTTAAAGTAGCTCATTGTCCTTTTAATTTTGTTATCAAAGAACCCTACTTTAGCTCTTGCTGGTTCGCTCCAGTTGATGTGAAAAACGTGAAAGCCAAACTAAGAGTGTATCTTTGTTTTTGCAGGCCAAGGCTGTTGCCTGCGAGTCCAACTCCACCTTCCTCAACATTAGTGCCTCTTCCTTGACGTCCAAATACGTAAGTTGCGTTGCTCTATTCAGTGTTCATTTTGCTCAACATGTGAGTGTTCTTTCTCTCCTTGGTGGATCGCATTGCTGAGTTTAACACTTTCAGGTCTGGTCTATTTTGACCGCTTATCTCCCTCCAGACTGGGGATTTGTCGCTTTTCGTGATTTTTTAAAAAATACTTGGAAAAAGTTAATATTGGTCATTTTAATTTTATTAAATGCTTCAAGATGTTTCCTTTCATGATGAAAGAACTATTTACGTGAAACAAAAGTGATTTTTTGTAAGAAATTGTCGAAACATGCATGCTCAGAACTTTAAAAAAAAAGTTCTGCGTGGGAAAATATCATTTTTGACCATAAAAGTATTGCACAGATTAAAATAAAAACTTACCCAAATCTTGAACAAATATTTGAAAAAAGCTTTAGTTTGCAAATACACGTTGTTTAGCAAAATTTGCTCTGGTATGATAAATTTCAAAACATGGATTTGCACAAAGAGCTTATACCACATGGCTCGATTCTACAGCGTCTCTGGCAGTTCATTCTGCTTGGTGCTGCCATCTATATTTTTTCAAGAAAGTAAAAGGTTCATAGATGATATCTTAAAAAGGATTGAAACGTATATAACCCGTACTTTTATAGCTACAGTAGCTCAAACTTGACCCCGAGCTGAGCTCGAGCTCAGACCGTAAAGTTTAAGTGTTGTCCATTTTGCGCAACATGGAAAATTGTTTTTCTCTCCCTGGTGGATCTGAGTTTTAATTGTCGAGTTTAGAATCTGGAACTTGTTCTCGTTGCAGGTGGGGGAAGGAGAGAAGTTGGTCCGTGCCTTGTTTGCCGTCGCCAGGGAGCTGCAGCCGACCATCATCTTCATCGGTGAGCGCATTCTTTTTCGTGACGGAACATTTTTGTTGATTTGAGCAGGGAACTTTGTTTCGCTTGAATGAATTCTCATTTTCAGACGAGGTGGACTCCCTGCTGAACGAGCGAAAGGAGAACGAACACGAAGCCTCCCGGCGCCTCAAGACCGAATTCCTGGTGGAATTCGACGGGGTGAGGCATTCCATTAGTTGATTTTTCTGTGCATCTCGTGAAGAAATACAAAAAAAAAAAAAGTCTATTCTTCCGTGCTGAGCGCAAAAGTGGCATCTGCAGTCGAGTCGAAACTGAGATATTGCCGTTTAAAGTCTTGCGCCTCCATGTATTTGATGCAGGAGGTACTTTTCCAGATAAAAAAAAATATATATTTCCCATTCTCAAATGAACATATAATTTTATATTTTGGTTAAATACGTCACAAAGAGCCACCTGGTGGCGAAAACTCAATTTTGTTAAAAGTGCAGATACCACTTTTGTGCTTACACGGCAATACTGATTTTATTTTCTACTTTTAAATGCGAACTAAGCTCATAGTTATACTGCCGTGCTAAGTGCAAAAATGGTTTTTTAACAAAATTGAGTGATTGCCACCAGGTGGCTCTTCATGATGTATTTTGCCAAAATACAAAATTATATGGCCATTTGAGAATGGGAAATATTTTTTTCAACAATCTGAAAAAGTACCTCCTGCATCAAATAGATTTTGGCACAAGACTTCAACCCATTTGGGATGGCAGCCCGCAGAAGAAAACGCTCTCTCAGGCCGGCAGTTGTTAAAGCGAACTGCACTCACGGGCCTGAGCATTTTCTCCCACTAAGCCTAATTTGCGATTTCAGAAACTACACATTACATAATAATCGATAAAATGTACACTTTTCATAGAAATTATACCATTTTTAAAGATGAGATTAAATATAACATATTTTCAATCGTAACCAGAAAAAAATCTTTAAAATAACTGATATTTAACATTAAAAATATAAATTTATTGTATTTTTCTACACCTAAAATTACCTAAATTAAACACTAAATATTGATAGTAAATAGAAAAGAAACATGGAAAATCTTCACACTTAACATCATGACACAAATTAATGATGAGGATTATTGCAATAGTTAATTTTGTAAAGCGTTATGAAGTGGTCACTGTCATCTCAGAAAAATCAACAGATGTATTGTTCATAATTTTAGATATTTCCTCCTCAGAGAGATAACGCTGTCTTTTAGCCATGGCTACTAAAATCTGAAGTAAAACCTAAGAAAGTTAGAATGTCTCCCATAAAAAGCCCCATCCTTAAAACAGAACAGAAACTGTTAATGCTTTTAAAATGAATTAATAGGCTCTTCACCAAGTGTTGCAGCCTAAGAAATCTCAGACACTTGATATTCCCCTCTCTAAGGTCAGAGAGATATATATAAAGGAACCAGAACAATCTTTTGGAAAAAAAAAGTGAATAAGCAACACCTGCCTTCATCACCAGAGAGATATATACCGTAAAGTCGGGTTACTTGGACCCACAAGGGGGTTACTTGAGCCCACAGTAAAATGATAAAATCTTGGTTTGGTACTAGCGTTAGAGACTACAGAGTGCTTCTACCTAGCGGAGAAACGAGGAACTACGTGCAAGTCTTCAACTAGTAAGTACCAAACCCAGATTTTATCATTTTACTGTAATGGGCTCAAGTACACCCCTAGGGTCCAAGTAACCCGACTTTACGGTATAAAGGAACCAGAAAAATCTAATGAAAAAAAAGTGGATATGTAATGCCATGTTAGGGCAGTTCGCCTCCCTGAAACAGGTTAAATTCAATGTCTCAGTTTGGGCTTGACTTCAGATGCCATTTTTGTGCTCAATACCGCAGTATGGTCATTTTGTATTTCGACATTTTTTTATATGACAGTTAAAACAGATGTCTGTGTCTCTTTTTAATACACTTTTATTATTTTCACGAGTGGGTTTGTTTGTTTGTTTATTTGTATGTAATAACTCTAAATAAAAGATAAAATTCAAGCTTATAATAGTAATATGTTTAACCTTTTAACTGTCATGCCCGAGATAGTCTCGGGCACAGCTGGTTTTTGAAAATGTCACGCCCAAGTATTACTTGGGTTTTTTTTTTTTTTTTTTGAGTGCATCGTATTGTTATACCCGAATATATATCGGGAGACGTTTATTTCGGCTTCATCTCTTTGTCGAACCCGACTGTTTCTCGGGTTTGTGCTTGGAAAAGTGTTCAAAATCAAAATAACTTGACAGTTAAAGGGTTAATGCTATTATTAATACTAAAGGCTGAACTCTATTAGATGTTGATGCGTCAATAAGTGTTTCAGTTGTTTGTATGTAACTCTGAACAAAAGATAAAATGCACGTTCTTTGCAAGTATAAAAGTAATATATTGAAAGCTATTATTAATACCAATCTGTTAGAAAATAGGCCCTATTTTATTCTTGGAGCAATTTCCTAAAAAGCTAGAACGTTTAGAAAATATTTAAACCTACTTTTGTGTTTTAAACCTGGTGTAAAGCTTTTCTGCAATATCCCATTTTGATAATCTGGCGTGCGAAATAGCCCCATAAAGTTCCAATTATGTGTGTATTTGACCGTCAACACCTACGAAGTGACATGACGTAAGAGCTAAAGTGTTGGGTAATTTTTTGGCTGAATTAAAATGAAAACAATACCGAAAATGTTTCAACTAAGGTGTTGAGTTGTTTTTTTTTGGATTAGTATCTATCAAATTTAGCCATGCTAATGAGATGTACGGCATGGTCGCTAGGTAGGGTTGACTGCAACTATAAATACGTGTTCCATGCATTCACTGGGGCTTCTTATCAATTTTACCGTCACTGCAGTTGGACGGTTGATGCTGTATGTCATCGGGGAGCTTGAAATGCTCCATATTTAATTTAGTTTCCCACTCAGAGGAAGTGGATGGAAATTTAATATGTCAGTTTTTTTTTTCGTTCACCCTGCCATAATCGGCAGGGGTGTTCCTGGAGTTCTACTCTGTCTTTTTGAAGTTTTGAAACAGTGTGCTTCGGTTGAAGCTTTGCCGATGTCCATCCATTTTTATGTGAGGCTTAGGCCTACTGCGACGTGAAGCCTGAAGCGTACTTGCTCGGCCATGCAGCGGCCGGATGTTCTTCTGAAGGGTTCTTCAAGAACTGGTGAAGCCTATTTTTCTCGGATGAATAGCCGGTGGTGTCCCTGCTGTTTTCACTTCGTCCAATAAAACCGTCGGCTAGTGTTAGTGCTTCTGCAGGAGGGAATCATCAATTTGAATGCCTTTTTTCTGTGAAGGATTTTCCCCGTGGTATGAACATTTCATGTTAGTTTACCGGGACATTATCTTCTTTATGGCATCTTTTCAAGGGTGAACTTATCAAGTCTGTGAACTCTTTTTTGGAACTGGAACGATATTTTTTTTTGGATTTTGAATGTATTTGGAGGGTTTTTTTATAGTCTAAATTGTTTTCGGTGTGCCAACTTATTTTATTTTTACATTTACTGCTTACATTTGTTTGAATAAATTGTTATTTATTTTTAATATGAATTCATGTATTCTTTTCTCCCAGGCAGAACCATTCCTCATTTCTGTTGGTCGGGGGGTGTGGCCCGGTCTCGGTTTTTACTGATTCCGGGTTATCACCGTTCCCGCCGGCTAACACAACCGCTAAACTATAGTACATGTTGATGTATTATAAGTGCATGTAAACTTAGCGGATATTCAGTAGTTTTGAAAATCAGAGGGAAGTCAGAGTATCACGAAATAGAATTTAACCTTTAGTATTAATGATAGTATTAAGTATATTATATTATACTTATTACTATTCTACAACTTAAGGTAGTTTGATTAACTCTAAAAGCATATTTTTTAGTTTTTAAAATTTATTTTTAATTATTCCAGCTACGGTCGTCTGGCAGCGAGCGGGTCCTGGTGATGGGGGCCACCAACAGGCCCCAGGAATTGGATGATGCAGCCCTCAGGTGGGGCCCTTTATTATTTTTATTTCTATATGTACTTACTTTCTTTATGTACTTACGAACTCGATTCTCTATAAACCGCACCACTCTCAGAAACAGTATT
Source organism: Uloborus plumipes (assembly GCA_038373865.1). Lineage (NCBI taxonomy): Eukaryota > Metazoa > Arthropoda > Arachnida > Araneae > Uloboridae > Uloborus > Uloborus plumipes. The sequence goes on from JAXGGA010005416.1 coordinate 28,471, forward strand.
GTAGTTGAAAAATTCCCCTCATTGCCCCTAGCAGACGTAAAATTTTTGAGGCAATTTTAAAGCAGTTTCTTATAAAATCTCTTCATCTTATTTCAAAGCAAATAAAAACTCGTTCAGTTAAAAAAATAATCACCAGTCCACTCTTGGAAGTGCATCTGTCATGCAAAGCATGAAGCTAGCCGAAGTGCAGGATAATTCAATTTCTTTTGATAATAGTAGAATAAAAATTCAAAAAGCATTGTGAAGGCAAGAAATGGAGCTTTCCTTCGATATATTACATGGGTCCTACTTACGACAGGTTTAAGTGTCTCATTTCCCCAAAATGATTAAAAAATCACTTTTTACCATCAGAAATGGGATGTGCAGTAAAAACTCGGCAAGAGCACAGGAAGGGTACATTCAAGTGCCAGACCTCTCGAAAACGTATGTGCCGAGAACCTGCTTCGATATGCAGCAACTGTATTGTAACACAGAAGGTGATCCATATTCTAAGTATCTGCCCAAATTTTAATCCCATCCGTTTTAAATTTTTTAATCCATCATTAAAAGAGTTGCTGGGGGATTCACTTCATCAATATTTGCTCCTCTTTCTTCTGCAGATTGGGTTCTCCTTTTTAATTTAGTGTATGTTTTGTGTCAGTTTTTTTTTTTTTTTTTTGTCTGTCTGTGTTTGTTCTTTCACCTACTTAACTGTTTTGGCCATATTCTATTGATTTAACACTTTGTATACATGTATGATTCGGGTTTGTGTTTTAAAATGTACTTTCATGGCTTGAGAAATTTAGCAAATTCTTTTGTTCATTGGTTGCTGGCTATGTTTGCTTCTTGGTTGTTTAGGAATTTGATTTCACAGAAAAGACAAACTATTGTATAAAACAACAAACATTTATTGAACATACAATACAAAAAAAAAAAAAAAATTTTACCATAAATGATGGTTTTTAGCTGGAATTAAGGCCATTGGCTCCCTTCAAAATCAAGTGGATCTAACGCACAAAATCAAAATCAAGTGAGCTTAACTCACAAATTCAGTATCAGAATCAAGTCTATCTGCCGTGAAGGCTGGGCTTCTTTTATTTTAAGATGGGAGTTACCAGAATTCTTGGCGATAAGCTTTATAGCCAAGCTGGCCAAAAAGGCAAGATTGAACATGGCTATTTTGCATTTGTATATTTATATTAATAATGAATGTATTACCAAACAAACCATTGCTTGGCGCAGTATAGCCCATGAGGGCTCTTGTGCCCTAAAATTCAAATAAACCGACCGTCTCTGTGTCTTCAGGCGCTTCAGCAAGCGTGTGTACGTGAGCCTCCCCGACCGGGAGACCAGGATCCGGCTTCTAGAAAAGCTACTGTCCAAGCAGGACAACTCCCTCTCCAAGAACGACATCAGGCAGCTGGCAAAGTGAGTGGTGTCCTTGTCCTCTTTAGCCTCTCGAGCGATATATTTGATACTACTAGCTGCCAGGACAGCTGGATTAGCTTCCTGCGGCATGTTGATGCATTATGTCCCCCCGCCACTCAACTTTTACCTCATTCTGATGTGATATTATGTGATATAATTCTATTTTCATAAGATTTTAAGACATGCTATGTACGTGGCCCACTAATGCCCAAACAGCTAGCTGCGTGGCCCGGCGTTGCACGGACACTTTGCGTCTTTAAAGTAGTAAAGAATGTTTCAAAAAAATACTCGCCGCCAAGGCGGCTTGCTAACAGGCGCTTCACGCCTTCACTTTTTTCCTGCATCAAAAAAATCATTGGAATTATTGAGATGCTTTGTGCTTTCAAAATGGTGAGGAAAGTTTCAGCAAGTTCAGCTCGCTCAATTGGAAGAAGCAGACATAGGTAAATACTCGGTTTTTAATTATAAGTAGATAGATAGCTTTTCAACAAATGAATGTTTCAAAATATTACCAGTAGCTAGCGATAAAAATTCTACGTAAGTGGCCCGCTTATGAGTTTTGTGTTTGATTTAGTTAAGCCTTCCTTCAAAATTCTCATTATCATTGTTATTACCGTTTCATATCAACCACGTTTTGCAACACTGGATTTCGTATTAAATCATTCATTAGGCTTAATCGCTTTAAACTTGACTACTTATTAATTGATATCTTCGCTAATTAAAATCGTATAATTATATAAATTGAAACGAATGAAGCCTGAAAAATGACTTGTCTATCGGTACCTGGTTCGACTTTCAGTTCATTGGCTTTCAGGAGAAAGAAGCGTGACATAGATAGAAAGAAAGATAGTTAGAAAGATACTCAGTTTTAATATAAGTAGATTATTCACACTAAAGGCTGAACTATGTTACGTGTTGATACATTATAAGTGCATGCAAACTAAGCAGATATTCAACAGTTTTGAAACTTCCTTTTAGTTTGATTTACTCTAAAAGCGTATTTTTTAGTTTTTTTTTTTTTTTTAAATCTACATTTAGTGTTATTTTAGCTCTGGTTGCTCTCTCCCCTCAGGTGGACGGAGGGTTACTCTGGCAGCGACCTCACAGCCCTGGCAAAAGACGCGGCACTGGGACCCATCAGAGGTGAGATCTACGTTCCTTGCATTTCGATTGGTCCGGAGGGGGTCCGGGTCCAACTCTTCTCCGAGATCTAAAATTCCAAAAGAGACCCGTCACGAAAATTTCATGAAGGTTTTTTTTTTTTTTTTTGTTACTATGCCATTTCTTCAGGAATACTTCACCCATCTTTAAAAGTGAGACATCGTTTTAAGGGGTGTTAAACTACTGTCGGCGGGAAAACGCCGGGCAACTCACAATTATGCTGTCATTCAAAAAATTACTTACAAACAAAATTGGTTTTCATTTTGCGAAGTGCGAATGCTTCCCACAAGTCAGCTAATATTCCTAAAGAATCCTTGAACTTGCCTTGAAAAAACCTTGAATATTCCTTGGAATTTTTTTTTTTTTTTTTTTTTCAATTTTGTGTGTTGGTCATGATAGTTTTGTTCCAGAAATGAATATCATTTTTCAGGATGAATGGCAGTGCTCAAATGTTTTTTTTTTTTTCCCCACAGAACTGAAGCCAGAGGAAGTGAAGTCGGTGAACCCACAAGAGGTGAGTTTTCAATGTCTGTCTCTTGAATCACAGCTCGGTCACGGCACTTTCCCGTGTATTATCCGCTTGCGCCGGAATCGGACCGAAGAAAAGAATTGCAGGATCCGCGGATGATAAGGTGGCAAAAAATCTGACCCCACGCCAATCCCACCCGTAAGCAACATACTAGGGTGGGCCGAAAGCGACTTTTTTTTTCTGTTTCGATGATGGGTGATGTGGAAAAGGGAGCAAAGTGCACATAAAAAATTTGAAATTTTTTTGGTCCCCTTCTTGATTTGTCGCAATTGCGTTGAAGTTTCGAAAAAAATGCAGTTTTTTTTTTTTTTGAGACTTTCAAGAAATTATTTTGAAAAAATTTTTAGCACCTAGCATCTAAAAATGCATTATATATGACAAACGATGTAGTTATTTCAGGTAAGTACGGCGAAAACCGCATTTTAACGTTTTGACAAAATTTAATTTAACTCGCGAGAGCTCGAAAACGACCCCAGCCAATGTTGTTTCAATTTCTTGGATTTTCATACCCAGCTAAGGAAATCATCTTTTGGGTAGCTGCAATTGTGTCCTTGATCAATGTGAGGGTGTGGTTCGAATTTTCCTAAATCCATTCCATTCTTGCAAAAAAGGGGAGTCTTTTGCGTGCATTGGGGTCGTTTTTGGACCCCGCTCTCGTGTGAGAAATAACAGCGCGAGTTCTTACATGTTAAAATGTAAAAAAAACGGGAAATTACCAAATCTTCTAGGCAACTGTGGAAGTGAAAGGAATGATACCACAAACCTCAAATTTTTTTTAGAATTCCTATGCCCCCAACGGCACCTTTTCCGCCCTACCCGTTATCAAAAATAGTTTTTTTTAAATAATTAGCCAAAAATCTTTAAAAAACTGCATTTTTTCCAAACTTCAATGCAATGGCAGCAGATCAAAAAAGGGACCAAAAAATTTTTAATTTTTTATTTTCGCTTTGCTCTCCTAATGGCACCTTTTCCACACTTTGCATCATCAAAATAAAAAAAAAAAAAAAATCATTTTTCAGCCCACTCTAACAACTCCACGGCTAACATAAAAGGAAGTAAAAAGACTCAAAACGATTCCCTCCCCCCCTACATTAGCCTATTTAGTGTGATAATATTTTATAATGGCAAGAAAGAGAGTTCTTTTAGTTTTATCTTGCTCTCATGCACAGCCAGAGCTGAAGAAAATACAAGCTAGAGGCCGGGCAGCTGAGCGTGTGTTTACGTCAAAATTATGAAGGGTTTAAGCAGAGTTCCGAAGTTTTTTTTAGCAAAAATGGGAGAAAAATGGGTTATTAAATAGTGAATCTGTTTACTACCTTTCTAACTGCTTTGATGTACTTCATCACCTGTTGAAAACTAAATTCAAAATTCAGCCTTGACATCTTGAAATAAATAAATTCATAGTAGGTAACAATTTTTTTTAATAATTTAAATTTGAAGTGAAAATTTTAGAATTGTAATTCACATTAAAAGAACACTTTTTTTAAATAGTTAATAATGCATTTATTGAGAGGATTTCATGCCCGTTAAGATTATATATTGTTACATTTAATAGCATTAATACCAACATATAAGCAGCCGAAAAATCATTTTCAACCACCCCCGAGTTAATTACGACGAGTTTTCTCGTGACGTCTGTATGTACGTATGTATGTGTGTCGCATAACTTAAAAACTATATGCCGTAGAAGCTTCTAGTTTGGTATGTAGGCTCTGAGAATGGTCTAGTTGTGCACCTCCCCTTGTGGTTGCAATTGAATGCTCCCAAGGGGGTGTTTTATCCCTTTTTTGGGGTAAATCAGTGTTAATTTCAATGCACATGAATTGGCACGACCACTTGGCGATATATCACCAAGTTGGCGACAAATTTGGCGTAATTTTTTTTTTTTTTTGAATTTGGGTTCAATTTGGCGCTATTGGCGGTATTTTGTGAAAAATCCACTGAATGATGTTAAAATCGTCGATGTTTAGAAAATGAATCATTGTAAAACATTTGTTTTGCATTGTTTCGTGGCAAACTATGGGTGTAAATGTTCGAATTGCTATCTTGCTCACTCCTAGCACTATTTTAACACTAAAGCATCTACAAAGAAATTTACACGTAAAAGGAAGTAGTGTGGGACCCATACCAGAGTTTTTGTTCTTATTATACTATAGCAGAAAAGCGAAAATGGCCGCAAATTTTTTTCCCCCTTCGGTTTGATTATAGGACCTGCTTATTATACGTCGTCATGGATAACACATGGAAAAATATGGCGTTTCCCATCTCCCCTTCATTCCCCTACGACATCAATCGACCTATATTTTAGAATCGCTCTTCTGATATGTGAAACTAATTACTTCCTTTTACGTAGTAAAGGAAGTATTGTGATCGCGAAAAAAAAATCACTCAAATTTGAGTCTAAATTTTGATTTTGCTCACCCCCGAATGAACATTCCTTAGTTTTTTTGACCTGTCAGCACGTGCATATGTACCTACCAACATATAAGCAGCCGAAAAAATTTTTTCAACCACCCCCGAGTTAATTACGACGAGTTTTCGCGTGACGTCTGTATGTACGTGTGTGCGTATGTATGTATGTGGGTCGCATAACTCAAAAACTATATGCCGTAGAAGCTTCTAGCTTGGTATGTAGGCTCTGAGGATGGTCTAGTTGTGCACCTCCCCTTGTGGTTGCATTTGAATGTTCCCAAGGGGGTGTTTTACCCCTTTTTTGGGGTAAATCAGTGTTAATTTCAATACAGACTCAAGTGATATGAATTGGCGCGACCACTTGGCGATATGTCGCCAAGCTTTTGGTCGCCAAGTGTTTGACGCCAACTCGGCGACATATCGCCAAGTTGGCGACAAATTTGGCGAAAAAATTATTTTTTGAATTTGGGTTCAACTTGGCGCTATTGGCGATATTTTGCGAAAAATTCACTGAATGATATTAAAATCAGCAATATTTAGAAAATTAACCATTGCAAAATATTTTTTGCATTGTTTCGTGGCAGATTAGGGGAGTAAATATTCGAATTGTTACCTTGCTCACTCCAAGCACTTTTTTTAACACTTAAGGCAACTACTAAGAAATTTACACGTAAAAGGAAGTAGTGTGGGGTCCATACCAGATTTTTTGTATAGACTACACAGTTATTCTTTTTGAGGAATTCAAAGCTTTCGAATGCCCTGAAATGTTAGTTGTTTTCAATACGCTTTTATAAGTTTCACACGTGTGCTTGTTTGCATGTATGTATGTAACTCTGAATAAACGATAAAATTTACGTTCTCTGCAAATATAAAAATAATGTATTTAATGCTATTATCATTGCCGAAAGCTAAACTATATTGCATGTTGATGTGTCAGTTATTTGTATGCAACTCTGGATAAAAGATAAAATTCACGTTCTTTCCTAATATGAAAGTAATATATTTAATACTACTATTAATACTAAATGCTAAACTGTATTACATGTTGATGTGTTATAAGTGCATTTTAACTTAATGGATATTCAATAATTTTGAAAATCTAAGGGGGAAAAATCAGTATCATGAAATCAGTTAGAGCATGCGATACATCGCCAACTCTGTTATTTCCATCCATGGACGGCAGTTTCGTGATTATTATGCACTCATCAGCATGGAATACGAAAGCAGGGGTGATTGTGTTCCGGTATTTTACCGGATTTCCGGTATTTTCATGATGGATTCTGGTATTTTCATCATGGTCGAAAATACCGGAAATAAAATATTTTTTAATTATGCTTTTGTCTTCCCACCTTCGGTATTTTTTTTTTTTTTTCGAATTTTCGGTGATTTTCCGATAATTGCTAATAGTATTCATGGAGCAAAAATGTTAAGATGCCATTCTATTGTTTTTGACTAGAAACTATTCGAATGAATGAAATGTGTCTTGTTTGTTTATGAAAGACAAGTGTGCGTAAATAATAGGAGCCTTGGTTTTTTGAAAAAAGCACCCCCCTCACCCACACACACAAATTCTCAAAACTTTCAGGTATTTTTTCATGAACTCACAATCACCCCTGTACGAAAGTAACCAAGTTGGAGGCAAAAATCCTCTTATGGAGCATAGAGCCAAAAAAAAACTGCGTATTCAAAACGTATTCTAATTTCACATTAGCTACCAGTTTTTTTGACTGTCTTTGCTCTGCAAGAGGATTTTTGGTTCCAACTCGGTTACTTTTTTATTCCAAGCTGATGAGTGCATAATAAGCACGAAACTGCAGTCCGTGGATCGAAATTAGCCGAGTCGGTGGTGTATCCCATGTTCCAGCCCTTGCTTAGGGGCGGCTATTGACTGTTTTATACAGTTAGAGTATCTTTTTAGTATGATTTCTCTAAAAGCGTATTTTATTGTTTTTTTAAACTAATTTAAAGATTATTCCCCCCCAGATGCGGCGCGTCTCCCCTTCCGATTTCGCCGAATCCCTGAAGCGCATCCGGAAGAGCGTCGCCGCCCCCTCCCTGGCCGCCTACGCACGCTGGAACGCGGAGTACGGAGACCTCACCATCTGAAGAGCACCGGAGCCGTCCCCACCGAACTTCTTCTTGTTCGCTCCTCCGATCTATCCATTCACGGGGAAGACTTTTTTTTTTTCATTTTTTTCGCACAACAGTACACTCCCGATGATCCGCCGTCGGTTTTCGACGTTCGGATTATCCGCCATTCGTCTGCAGTTCTGTTTTTAATTTTTTAGAGTTATTTTGAGCGTGTGACATTTTTAATTTTTAGTAGTTAACCTCTTCGGTCCTGAATTTCTTAAACACGAATGAAAATTTGAATTTCAAGTTTTTAAATTTTTGCTAGGTCTGATTAATACCTTGAAAAAAATACTTGGGATTGATGAAAAATAAATGCTACGATCTTAGATTTTATAATGCATGCCTTTTTTTGGTATAATTTGCTGCATAACCAAATATAAATGAAAAACTTCAAAAGTGCACGTACGTTAGGGTGAAACGAAAAAAATAAAGATTTGATTTTCAATTAGCCTCAGTGCGGAAAAGTTGCCTTTTCATGTAAATAAGGTATAAATAAAATATGAAAAATATTGAAGCACGTCTTGAGGTGCCGCAAGTAGGATAAAGTATTGTAAAAATGCAATTTTTGCTCTATTTTCAAGTTTTTTTCAAAAATTGTTATACTTATCTTTTTTCTTTAAATGAGGTCAAAAAAGTAACTATTACGCCAAAAAGGCCACATAATATTCTTTTTTAATGTTTGGATGATTTCTTGAGGTGCCACAAAAAGATGAAGTTTTGAAAAAACGCACTTTTTGCTGAGCATCTGGGAGCATAAGACGTAGCAGTAGCGGATGTTTAGAGGGGGCGTTAATGGGTAGCAGTGATATGTGTGAGTAGTAGAGATGAGTTCGGGCTCACTTTTGAAGGCCCGAGCCCGCCCAAGCCCGAGAATTTTTAATCCGAGCCCGCCCGAGCCCGAGTGATATTGTCTTGTTTTGAGCCCGACCCGGCACGAGCCCGAGTGTATCAAACATCAATATATATTTTTAATTTCCACTTGGGATGCACTGCCATATGGTATATCGTAATAGCAATCGCAAATATATTATAAGTGGGTGCTATCTTTTTGAATTATTATTATTATTATTGCTGCCATTAAGAAAAACTGTTCTCACGCTCTTTAAGTACCCCAATATTTTATTCCATGAACGTTGCATTTGTATAAAAACTGACGATCTTAACATGAGATCGAGCCCGAGCCCGCCCGAGCCCGAAAGTTGCTTGAAGTTAAAGGGCCCGAGTCCGTCTCGGGCTCGGGCTTTCGGGCTCGGGCCGAGCCCGGCTCATCTCTGGTGAGTAGGGGCCAAGCTGAGATCAGATGTCAATACCTTTGCCGAATTCACTTTTGTTCTCGTCTATCATGTAACAGAGTAACGTAAAATATCGATAGTTGGTGAGCTATTTCAGCCTTGTGAGATAAAACAGCTCAGTCTAAGCACGTGCAGACGAGACATCTATAAGAACGTGCTATTTTTGGACACTTTAGTGATTTGAGTGAAGTTTTACTACCTACTTAGGAAGAATTCATGAAAGGTCACTGTTTTATTTGGCACAACCTCAAAAATTGATCAAGTCAACCCGGAAAGGATCCTTGTGTGAGTGAAATATCTGAGACTTAAGTTTCTAAAATTGAACAAATTTGATCAAAAGTTTCTATTCTAGTTATTTTTTACCAAAGAATTTGAACAACGATAAAAAATTAAAAGAAGAAAAAGAACTGATTCGATCCTCGTTAAATTTAGAGAAAAATCTAAACGTTTATTTCTTGTTGCTGCCTACAGGGGAATAAAAGAAAAAAAAAATTTGATACTTGCAGTTTGTATGAAAGAAAAGAAGGTGCCAGTCTTAGAACAAGAGTTTCTAAAGCAGTTGAAAACAACGTTCCTCTTTTAGAGAACATACATGACTTAAGTACAGATCAGAAATTTTTATTAAGTGTATCGTTGTATCAAGTGGGACCTTACTAGATTTATCTTTAAAAAACCTGGAAAACTTGCTCACTTCAAGTGACTTACATTTGCAAAGACATACCTCGATTGTACGTGGTAAATACAAATCAAACTGAAAACCTCAAGATGATCTGTCTCAGTACTTTCTTAAAGTGTATGCTCCTATGTGGATTAACATGAAGTTAAAATCTTCTTGTACTTGTGCACCCTTTTACACTTATCTATTAAATATTTCAAATCTGTACTTAAGTTATATATGTTCTCTAAAACAGAAAGGTTGTTTTCAACTGCTTTAGAAACTCTTGTTCTAAGACTGGCACCTTCTTTTCTTTCATACAAACTGCAAGTATCAAAGTTTTTTTTTTTTTAAGTCTCCTGTAGGCAGCAACAAGAAATAAACGCTTAGATTCTTCTCTAAATTTAACGAAGATCGAATCAGTTCTTTTTCTTCTTTTAATTTTTTATCGTTGCTCAAATTCTTTGGTAAGAAATAACTAGAATAGAAACTTTTGATCAAATTTGTTCAATTTTAGAAACTTAAGTCTCAGATATTTCACTCACACAAGGATCCTTTCCCGGTTGACTTGATCAATTTTTGAGGTTGTGCCAAATAAAACAGTGACCTTTCATGAATTCTTCCTAAGTAGGTAGTAAAACTTCACTCAAATCACTAAAGTGTCCAAAAAAAGGACGTTCTTATAGATGTCTCGTCTGCACGTGCTTAGACTGAGCTGTTTTATCTCACAAGGCTGAAATAGCTCACCAACTGTCGATATTTTACGTTACCCTGTTACATGATAGACGAGAACAAAAGTGAATCCGGCAAAGGTATTGACACCTGATCTGAGCTTGGCCCCTACTCACACATATCACTGCTACTCATTAACGCCCCCTCTAAACATCCGCTACTGCTACGTCTTATGCTCCCAGACGCTCAGCAAAAAGTGCGTTTTTGCAAAACTTCATCTTTTTGTGGCACCTCAAGAAATCCTCCAAACATTAAAAAAGAATATTATGTGGCCTTTTTGCCGTAATAGTTACTTTTTTGACCTCATTTAAAGAAAAAAGATGAGTCTAACAATTTTTGAAAAAAAACTTGAAAATAGAGCAAAAATTGCATCTTTACAATACTTTATCCTACTTGCGGCACCTCAAGACGTGCTTCAATATTTTTCATATTTTATTTATACCTTATTTACATGAAAAGGCAACTTTTCCGCACTGAGGCTAATTGAAAATCAAAACTTTATTTTTTTCGTTCCACCCTAACGTACGTGTATCTTAGGGCAGAAGAGGTTAAAGATGATTTTTTTTTCATTCAATGTTATTTTTTTCTTGCTATAATTTAAATGTATGTGTTATGGATTTTTATAGTATCATATACATTAGCGTCGTTGTTTACCTATTTTTTGGATTTTCTGCGGTTGTCCTGCCACCCGATTCGGAGGATAATTGGGAATTTACTGTATTTTCCACCTGTGGTCGTTTCGGAGGTGAATCTGTCCTCTCGTTTATAGTTGTCTCTTCCAAATATTTTCAAGAATGAGTCATTCACCCACGCATATACATATATATTTGCTCTTAAAATAAGTTTCCCATGTCATGAGGCCTCGCTCATGTTCGATTCTTTGTCAGAAAACATGAAATAAATCCATGAGACCCAAAGTAGATGTGAGATACCGGTGAGGCGAGATGTTTCTATTTTGATTTCTTTTCTTTTCTTTTTCTTTTGCGTCTTTTTTTGATTTAAAAATCACGAGGTGAATCGGAAGTGTCTCGTCTGTGAAATGATGTCTCCGAAGGTGAACGAGGCTTCAAAATATGGGAAGGATGCAGGGCCGTATTCGAGGGGTGGGTGTTTAGGGTTCAATACCCCTCCAAAATGTTTCAAAACTGTTCCAAAAAATGCTTTTTAATGCCCCTTTTTGCTGAAAAATATTACTATTTTATTTTAAATTTTATTTACTCTTCCATTTCATTTGAAAAATGGAAATATCGTTATTGAATGATAGTACAAAATTTATTTATCTGTAGTGTTTATCTTTATTGTAGTTTTTGCAAACATAATGTCATACACAGCAATATTTTTTTTTAACTGGGGTGAAAATGCTTTGTACACATCAGATTTTTTTCCTTCATTGGATAGATATGTTATTTTATTTTTCATGTTAATGCCCCTTAAGCATCTACTATAACAAAAAACAATAGAATATAGAACATGAAACGAAATGTTATTTATCGTATAGATTTCACGAGAAATGTGTTGATAAAACTCTCCCCGGAACAATAGTCTGGTTACGGCCCCATGAAGATGTGATATGGTACAAGATCTAACTAAGCTTCAAATACCCTCATCGGGTTTCCTAACATGTTATGTGTATGAATGTATATAAAAATGCTACTAACACCATGGTATAAGGCTGACTAAGAAAAAGTGCCCCTATCATATGGTCAGGGGTGCCCATCCCCCCCAAGCTCAATGACGCAAATCCCCCCCCCCCCAAAAAAAAAATTTTTTTTCACAACCCTCTTATGCTTTTTTATTTTTATTTTCCCCCTCTTTTTTAAGGTATTTAATTTTTTTTATTATGTATTTATTTTTTTAAATATTGTTTATTTATTTTTTTTATTATTTATTCATTTTTTTAAAATTATAACTATTATTTTTTAAATATATTATTAATTTTTTAAAAGTTCGAATTATGTGCAGAATAGAACCGCTTTTTTTCTCTTCCAGACACTAATAACAAAAAAGAAATGAAAGAAATTATTTAAATTAAAAAAATAAATTAATAAATAATTCAAATTAACAAAATCAAAAAGTTTAAAAATAAAAAAAATATTCAACAAATAATTTAAATAAATAAATAAATTAGTTTAAAAAATCCCCCCCAAAAATTTTGATGGCGCAACTTGCGCCATAATCCCCTCCTGTGGGCACCCCTGCATATGGTTGTCGCTTCTTTAAAATTTCAATAACACAGTCATTTTGCAGATTCTCTGCACTTATCTCCAAGTCAAAGGAGAAATGAAGCAGAAAATGACTGCCGTTTTCTTGCAGAGTTATTTTAAAGTGTGTTAATATCTTAACCTCTTCATCGTTTTCTTACGAAAATGTCGAGTTTTGAGCCAAACGTTTGCCAGAGATTGAGATCTTCTCCTCATTTTCAAAAAACTGCAGATGGTTGCAAAATGTGCAGATACCCGTAGAAAAGCTGCAATTTTACTCGACAACTGGAACTTCGCATTGCGACGACCTTCGACGGGTTCCCTTTTGTTTGGATAACCCATGCCATCCTGCTAGTAGTATTTTTATCTACATTTTAACCCATTAATGCCTGACATTTCTTTTCCCGAAGATATTTTGTATACTGGTTACAAATAGTGTTTAATGGACAGAAAAAATAAGAAAAATCGTCCTTAAAAAGGGACGCGAGGCACCAGAGGGTACATACTTTTTTGCTGATTTTTTTTTCTGCCGACGATATAATATCTAAAAAGAAATTTTATCAGAAGAAATGGAAGCAGAGATTAACATAAACTGGAAATCATTTTAAAAGCTTAGCTTTTTGCTCTTCAGATTGTGGACGATGTTCTTCTTGACAAACATCTTAATAAAATGGCTACAGTACACACTTTACTACGGTTATGTGTGCGGCAATCTGTTAATAATGAATTGAACCAATACCAAAGTAATCATTGAACACTTGTTTGGCTGAAATGTTCATTTTTGGAAAATTCAGACACACTTTTCGGAGCGTCCCTAAAAAGGAACGCTAGGCATTGATGGGTTAAGAAACCCGACGAAGGTAGGTCGACCCGAGTCGGATCTCGGACCAATAGCGGGAGGGATGAGAGCTATGTGAAGAAATCAGTTGAACATGGACATCTGATCTTGAAGATGCTCACTGACAGAAATGTTCTTTGTTTTGCAACTCATCCTGTATTGAAATCGCTTGTGTTCGACTAGATAGCAGACTACTGGATTCTGAGATTGTTGGTCGGTCATCCTTTCAATCCTCTTTGCTGCTGGCTTTCGAAAACTCTACGTGGGCACTATTATTCGGTTGAAATGTTCATTTTGGGGAAATTCAGACCCTTTTTTGGACCGGCCCTAAAAAGGGACGCTAGGCATTAATGGGTTAAAGTATCAAAAGAGATGTTTTTATTTTTCAATTTCTGAATCATTGTTTTTTTTTCTTAAAAATGCATAATTCTTTAATGCTATGCATCAGTTCTTAGAAAATGAGGGTCCCCTTACGAACATGAGCCCCCAGTCCCAGGCCTAGTTGCCCTGTGCCATAATCGGGCCCTGTCTGTAGCAAAAGAGGATTGAAATGGTGATTTATTTTTACTCAGCCATTCGTTCATTATTCACTCTCGCGAAAAGTTGCCTCAGGGTATTTTTCGATGCTTCGGGACATCTCGATCCCGCAGCATTGTGCTGCTGTCTGTTTGCAGAAGGTTCTATGTAGTGCCTCGTTTTATGTTTTTCTGTCGTGTTTTTTGCTCCGATGCCCGTGATTGTCCTCTTTTGTACGTGCAATGTATGTATAATAGTGCTGACTATATAACACTGTGATAACATGAATAAAGTTTTTAATTATTTCTTGTGGCTCTCTTGTTTGACCCTTCACCGACACGAAGCACAAAAGTTGTATCTGCACTTTTTAACAAAATTGAGTTATTGCCACCAGGTGGCTCTGTGTGACGTATTTTACCAAAGTGCAAAACTATATGATCATTTGAGAACGGGGAAGTATTTTTAAAAAAATTCTGAAAAAGTTTCATCTGGATCAAATACATGGAAGAGCAAAACTTTATAAAGAGTTGTATCTCAGTTTGAGCTTGACTGCGGATACCACTTTTGCACTCAGCACGGCAGTATTGTGATTCTATTCCAAGTTCTTCAGATGCAGAAACGAGCCAACACAAAGTCTTTGAAGCTGCAAAAGAGCCAACCCTTAAATGTGTGATTTTTTTTTATGTATGTTCTTTGGCTTTAAACTTCTGTTTGAATATCGAAAGAGAAGTACTTTTAAAAAATCCTAGTTTAGTTTAGGGTCGTTCCATGATGACCACGTTATAAGACTGAGCGTCTTACTAATTTTCTTCCAAAGGTTTTATTTTTGCTTTTACCCGTGTAAATTTTTACTATATATTTACCATATACATATCATAGCGTGATGTAATTAAAATAGTTTTTAATAGATTGTTGTCTTATTAACGCGGATGAAACCACGGGGCACAGCTATGCCCTAAAAAAGGTTTTTGAAGTAACAACTCATATCAATTATAATGCTAAAGATTTCTCATTTTTTGTTCAAGTTTTGTTAGTTTTTTGTTTTGAGGTAGCTCCAGCAACGCCGGGCCACGCAGCTAGAGTTATGTAAATTGAAACAAAAGACTGAAAAATGACGAATCTGTCCGTACCTAGTTCGACTTAGTGCATTGGCGTTCAGGAGAAGGAAGCAGGACATATAAAGATAGATATAGATAAGTACACAATATTGATTCTCATCCACTTCTATAAAAACTATCTCCACGAGTTGTTTGAATTTTTGTTATCAAATTCGGCTTTTTAAATTGAAGGTCATTCCATAGTGACTAAAGTAACATTCACAGCTGCTTTTGTAACCGTTTTTACTTGTAACTTAAAAAAAAAAAGAAAAATATATTTTTTAGTTATGCTGGTGGATTTACGGTGTACATGGTATCTATGTATCATTTCTGCTAAGAATTTTTAAAATAAAATTATTGACAGTCGATATTTTTTCAACCAAAATAGCAGCGTGACGAACGTCACATTTTTGCAACCCTGAAAGTGAATGCTCATGTTGAGAGGCAAACATTTCTCAAAGTTCAGCAAGTGTTAAAAATTGATGATTTTTTTGAAAAAAGTGTAAAGTTGGCTTTTAAAAACATAAAACACATTTATTAAACCTTATTTTTTTAGTCTTCAGTGTCACTTTTACTCGAGATAGAGTGTGACTAACATAACCATCGAACAACAAGCAGTAACCACACTGCAAACTGTTTATTATGGCCAATCTCAGTGATAATTACACTACCTTTTCAAATTTTTAAAACTTCTTATGTTGTATGATTTTTATTTATTTATTTATTGATACTTTTTTCACTTCGGTGAGGTTAACATTTCTATGGAATGACCCTTAGCTATGGTTAAACCACCCCTCGACAACGCCGGGCTGTAAGAGGATAATCAGCAAATAAAATAGATATACCTTTGTGCACAGTGTCGCACCCACGAGGGGAGCTAAGGGACATAACTCTTTATATCCCATATTAATTTGACAATGAATTTTATGTATGTTTTTGGTTGTGTGAGTTGCAAAAACATCAAGACATATTTTTATCGAGTATAAAAAATTTTGAGATTTTTAGGGGTCTAGGGCAAGTACAAGGAGTGGTACTTAAAAGCTTCAGTGTGATTCCAGCCATTTAGGATTCATAATACTAAATTAATACAAGCGGGACTTCTGAGTCCCATCGGGACATACGGGTTTAAGCCCATGCCCGTCATTTAAGCCCAGGGGGTCAATTCCCCCCCCCCTGGCTTTGAGAAATCAATGTATTTTCATATAAGTGGGCATGGTTTTTATGCTTTCTGATGAAATTGCATTGTGTTTGTAACCTTTGCCCCTCCCCCCTGGGAAAACTTGAAATGGCGATCCTGATTAAGCCCCTCCCAGAAGCATAAAGATGAACCCTCTTGATTAAACCAAACTGCTTAAAATTACGTTTTTCGAACTTTACTTTTAGAAATTTTCCGAAGATTAGCCCCCCAACCCCCTTCTTGATTTCACGGAAAAATAACTTCAGTTTTTTTTTTTCTCTAGGACTTCAAGTTTGAAAATTTTTCAAAGGAGGCCCCTCCCAGAAAGCAATCCTGGGTGTGCCACTGTTGTGCATAAAAATAAAAACAACGTTTACACCCAGCAAGCAAAATATCTTGCCTCAGGATTGCATACAGGTTAACGCGTCAGCCAATCTAATCTTGCCTAAATGCTGCCTGGATAATGTTATGTTACTCTCTAAGAGCTGTCAGCGACTTGCCCCAATGTTGACTAGCAAGGTGTATGCAGCCTTATGTCAGTCGAATGTCAGGGTGGGCTCTGCCTTTGAAGCATCAAATTGCTGGCATAGCAGTGTGAAATCAATCTGTATGCAAGAAGTGGTTGCTATTGTAATCCTGCATACACATTATCTTGACATTGAAATGGCAGGATACACTGATATGACAGTGTGAAATTAGTCTGTATGCAGCTTTTGTCACCCTGCACACGTATTGTTATGCAGTGCAAAATCAGTACGTTTGCAGGGTGTTTTTTTTTATTATTATTTCTTTGTTATTTTCGCTTCAAATTCAGGAAGTAAATTCCATTCTTTATTTTCATTTCAAATTCACGAATTAAATTTCATTCTTAATCTATTTCTGTTATTCTTCAATATTGATTATTTTTCCAGCTGAAGAATATTTTAAGGCTGACACATAATAGGAAATTCACATGAAGATATTTTTGTTTATTCTAATTGCAATTTAATTGTATTTACTGAAAATGTCTACATTAACTTCCGATTAAACTTTACATCTTAAATCTGATGTTTCATTTTAGCTTGCAGACTTCAAAAAAGTGTTAAGCACTTAGTTATAACTTTATTTATCTTAATTGATTTTTTTTTTTTTTTGAATTTATTTTAATTGAATTTTTTAAGATCAATATTAATTCTTTTCTTCTTCTTCATGTTATTATTATTACTTATGCTTAATAGAAGTGGGTTTGATAAAAATATGGTGTAATATTTGATTTATTTTTAAATTTATGATTCTTTTATTTACTACAAAGACATAAAATGCCTAATTAGAATTAATTGAGGAGCATTAAATATACCGAGATAACCAACAAAAAATTTAAGTTACATTCTAGATTGATGTCAGCTTTAAAAATACTGTTTAGACAAAAAATCAATTTATCCTAAAGAATAACATCAATAGTTAATGAATAAAATTTAGCTTACTCGTGAGCTTGAAGAGTGGTTATGATAAAATCTTTGCGTATAATCCCTTGTTGTAAGCCACGTTTAGGAACGAAAATCTTTATTATCACCCATTTCTGCAATTGATCGCTAATCGGTCGCGATATGGATTGTATAGCACAAATGCGCAGGAATACTTCAGAAGCATGTTTTGGCGAAACGAGGAACGCCTTTTTAACCGACTTCAACAAAGGAGGAGGTTATACAATTCGTCGGAGAAATTTTTTTTTTCGGTATGTTCCAAGATTACTCGAAGACGCCTGGACCGATTTCAAAAATTCTTTTTTTGTTAGAAAGGTCTTTCTTTCCGATTGGTCCCATCCTCTCGTGGTCCGAGTTCGATAACGGGAATCTGCAGAAATCTTTCGAAAAAGAAATTGGGATCACAGTAATCGTAATAATGACCATTTTGAACGCCAGGCTTCTCTGGATTGCATAATGAAATTCATTTCTATGGTCTTTTTGAAAATTTTAAACCGAGTATCTTTCTATGTCCTGCTTTTTTCTCCTTAACTCCAACGAACTTAAAGTCGTACCAGGTACTAATTGATTCGTAATATTTCAGGTTTTATTAGTCTTAATTTACATAAGTTTTGATAAAGGAATTCTGAAGAAAGTGAGGAAAATCTCCAAATTTTTGCTCAAATTTAAAGCGATTTGTCCTAAACGATTAAATATGAAATACATTGTTACAAAACGTGATTGATATGAAACAGTAATTATAATGATAATGAAAATTTTGAATGAAGGCTTAACAGAAGCAAACATGAAACTCATTAGCGTGCCACGTACGTAATACGTCGTAAAATTTTATGAACCGCCAGCATCTAGTGTTGTTTTGAAATATAAATTAGTTGAAAACCGTTAATATTTAGCCTTTGATTAAACTAGTACACAAATAAATACCAGAGAATAACAAGGATTATTTTTTAGTGTCAATCGTTTAAAATTTTAGACGGGTTGATACTTTCTTTTTTTTCCTTACATAGTTTATTTTATGAAGCATTTGCTTAAGCAAATTAGGTGAAGTTTTGTAATGGAAACATTACCTTATTTCATATGTACATTTACACTAAAAAGAATAAAATAAAATATTTTTGAAAAAAAAAATTGAACCGACTTCGGAACTTCACTCAGAAAATGCTCTAAATCTAAAAAGTAAAAAATAATTTTATTCTTTGAACTCCATCGATACTACATTTAAACATAAGTTTTGAAGTCGGCGCAAAAACTATAGGTAAAATGATGTTTACTATATTTTGCCAACATTTTCAGAGAAATCATTGAAAATTGAGAGCTGAATATTTGTACCATTACATAAATATGTATTTTTCAATGAATGCGAATAAAGAACCTGGATTCATTTATATTTATTATAGTTTCGAATGATTCTATTTAGCTGTTTTGCGCCGACTTCAAAACTTATGTTTAAATGTAGTATCGATGGTGTTCAAAGAATAAAATTATTTTTTACTTTTTACAGCATTTGCTGAGTGAAGTTCCGAAGTCGGTTCAATTTTTTTTTCAAAAATATTTTATTCAGTGCAAAACTGAGCTTATGGACGCCGACAAAAGCTTTTGCCAACAGGCGTCTGCAGTATTCCCGAGCATTTGTGCGTTTTAACGTAGTTTTATAAGCTCTTAATCGGCAAATAATTTTCCATCCAACGTAGGGTAGAGTCTAAGGAAGGAACCCCTCGTCATTTTTTGTGAAAAAATAAGGTTTTAAAGAATTTTTCTCATGTATATTGGCAGAAATAACTTCTTTCTGCACATTTGCAGAAAGTAAATGCTGTATTTGTCCTCTAGTGGGGGGGTGTATTCATTCGGTTTGGCATGGACGTCATTTCAAGTTTTTCCAGGGGCAGACAAAAGGTCCAAGCACAATGCAATTTCACCGGAAAACATCAAAAACCACGCCCACTTATATATAAATACATTGATTTCTCAAAGTCGGGGGGCGGTCACTCCCCCCCCCTAAATAACGGGCCTGCGGTTTGGGCCCGTTTTTCGCTTTGACCCCCCCATAAAACCCGATGCAGAACCATTAAAGCTTGAGATCAGAAAACTTTGATAGTAGCTAGTGCCCAGTAATTCCAAAAAAATTAGTGGCCACTTTGAACCAAGTTCCGAAATTGTTATCCCACTTCACTATTCTGCATATCGTAATATTACGCCATGTACTTACATCTATTTTAATTGAATTACTAAATAAACATGAAAGAAAAATGTTTTAAAAAAACTTAAACATTTCCTGCAAAAGAGAATTATCTATTTTAAAATTCAAATGATAAGACATTATGCAAATCAAACAAAAACTAAACACATCTACATACTTGAAGTTTGAAAAACATTTAATTAAATTTGCTGATTAATCATAGAATAGGTCATCGATGACTATTTTTCCAACAAAGTTTCATTGCATTTTTTAAATTGAAATTATGTATTCAGATGTTTTGTTTAGCAGATGGGTCTATTTTCTGTCCAAATTGAAGCCTCTTCCACCCTCCAGTGACGAAGCTAATGGCGTTTTTTTTTTTTTTTTTTTTTTTTCGTAATCAGCGCGATGCATCAACAGTTTTTATTTTTGTTCAGAAAAAAAAATTTGGTCACGAGTTTGGCGACCAGCAGAATATCTTGTAGTCGTTAAAAAATAATTTTTGTCGCCACTGGAGAGTGGAGACCGCTAGTGTCGACTTTTAAGAACCACAAAATCTCTCTCGGTCTTTAAGAAAAAAAATATGTACGTCATCATGCAAAAGTGTTTGGAACTACTTTGATACCCCAAATCGGAAATTTGGCGACTTTTTTTCTCGCCAAGCAAAAAAACCTGTTGCCACAAAAATTATTGCCACAAAACTTCAAAAAATGGTACAAATGCAAGAAAATACTAAATTTGGCAACAGCAAAAACCTAAATTAGCTGTAAAAACCTACATTGGCAACACCAAAATAGGAAACAGCAACCCTAAAGAGTCCGTAGGGAGTTCCAGATTTGGCGAGTAATTTTTGGGGGGGTATATCAAAGTTATACCAAGTGTTTAAACTGTCATGTGGCAAATGCTACAATTTTTAACGATGATGTGAATTTTTAAAATCAAAAATACCCTTAAGTGTTCATTCACTGGTCTCTCTACTCTACCAAAACATTTTAAGCAGTTGTAAAATTTGTCTCGTCATAGCATTCAAAGAAGTAGACATTTTCAAGCATTTGAAACTAAGTAGCACATCTGCAAATGCCGAAAATATGATTTATTTTTATTTTCATCAGCGTGGCCCTGTATTTACAAGTTTAAAATTGATTTAAAAGCTTGGATATTTTCTTGACTTTTGGCAAGGCTTCACTAGATAGCGTTTTATGCAGGCTGTATCATTACTCAGAACATCGATGGTAAAGATTTGCCCGCTAGAGAGAGCTGAACAAGGACCACCCAAATGTTTGTTTACATTTATTAGCATATTGTTTCTGCTGTAAAAAGTGATGTTTATCCTATCTTTTAGAGTTAAAAAATGTTGGTATAGTTAACTGAAGTGAAGTACAGAGTGAATGGATGCCAAAGGCCTTATTAGTACCAGGGACGTAACTTGAGGGGGGCAGACGGGGCTCGTGCGCCAGATTTTAGGGGCGTTGAACTTTCTAAGTAACTGCATAATTTTCTTTTCATTATTAAAAAAAAAAAAAAAAAAGACAAATTTTTAAAAGACAGCTCTCCCTGAAAAGAAATAAGCTCAATGCAGGCACAGGCAGAAAGTTAAAGAAATGTCTTAATGTGGAAAAGATCGACGGAGAGAAAGTGAGGAGGGTGCAGTAAATGGCATTCATATATCTATATATTTTTAGAGAGTGGCCAGTAAAAGTGTTTCACTTGTCCCTTTTTTTCAGTGTGAGCAATTAATAGCGACACGTAAATTTTGGCAGATTTGACAACGTCCCGAAACGTCGCTCTGGTAAACCCTACTGTACTACACTGCAAGGTCTCTTGACAAAAACATCGTGACGTTAGCCTATGAAAAACGAGCTGGATAAAACGTCACAGCCTTCTTGGCAAATGAGAGGAGATCGCTAACTGCTTGTGAGCTCTTATTGGCTCCGCCCGTAGTGACGTTCAGTGTCAGCTTAAGTTGCTGTCTAGTATAATATTAGTTCTGCGAAACGAAAAGTTGAAAGTAAAAGTAAATAAGTTGGATCCGAAGTGGTCCGAACTTAAGTTTGATGCGTCGACTCTACTCTGACGTTATCAACTGGGTTAATCGGTTGCTCTGTTTGAACATAGAACCCACCCCATAGATATTATGGACGGATATTAATAGAATAGATACTGATTTTTTCAATGGAAAAAGTGGTCAATTATTGGCTGGCATATTACTGAGCTTAATTGGTCAATCTTCATACGTATAAAACACCAACTCTAAAATATGTGTGTGTGGGATAAACTCAGAAACTACCCGACCGATTTCGTTCCAATTTTTACAGCAGGTGGAACAATGTTAGCTCAGGAAAGGATATTGGACCAGGGCGGAAAAAGTTCGATGAATAGTTCTTTTTTTAATCGAAATAAAAATTTTTAACTCAAAAATGGCTTATTCTAGAGAAATAATTATCGTATCGTCTTGCTCTTGGTTTCATTGGAAATATTGCGAAAAGTCCTATAATCGAACATTTTCTACCTACGGTGCTGTGAAGGGAATGCTGAAGAATCACGTGGAAACGACTTATACCTTATACCAACGCCTCCTAAATACTACATGCCTAGAACATTTGATTCGCTACCGTCGAGAAAGGTTCCACTTGAAACGCCACCTTGCGGCAATCCGATAATGCCGTTGTTATTTTTTATTTCTATAATTTTTAAATTTAAATTCAGAAATGAACCAATCGTTCATTTTTCGAAGAACTCCGGTAGATGGCAGTGTATCGTGAACCAAGGGCATTTTGCAGTTATTGGCGATAGATCCAAACAATATTCGAATTAAATTTTTTGATTGGTTAATTTTTAAATTTGAATTTAGAAATGAACCAATCGAAAAATTTATCCTTCTCGAAAAACTCTGGTAGATGGCAGTGTATCATGAACCAAGAATGAAATTTTGCTCTGCGCTAAAAACCAGAAAGTTGCAGGCATTTAGTATTTGGGAGGCGTTGCTTATACCCGCTTAAAGTTTGTGAAAATCAAATTTTTAATTGCCGTTGCCATTTCGTTCAAACGTGGAAAGATCGACTTCGACATTTCAATATGAAGTGAACTTAGCCAATGCTCAACGATATCTCTGCAGTTTTCGGGATTACGCTTAAAGGTTTTGAAGGAAAAGCATTTTTCTTTCTCCATTTTTTTTTTTTAATTTACTGCACGAGGCGCAAAGCTGTGCGGGTACTGCTAGTAACTAATGAGATCTCCTTTTTTAACTCCACTTGGAAATAATTTTAAATATAGTAAAAAAAAATCGACTCTTGGAGAGCTAAATAGAACTTGTTTGCAGAAACTTTAACAAAGTAGTCGATTATTCACATCTTGCCCTAATTAAGTTTTATGTGTATTCTGGAATGCCAGATTCATCTTTCTTGTTGGAGTCGAGGCCCTTGCGATTGTGGTGGGGGTGAATTTGTAAGTTACCATTAGTTCTTGTTAAAGTCAATTTATTCACTTTGAGAATTGAAAGTTACCTTGAGCATTTTACTCAGTCCCATGTCTACAAACGTCCATTCCCCCGACTATCCACCGCACAAGATATCTAGTTTCTCAACAGATGGCACCCCTTAAAAATACATAAAATGAGCAAATGGATTTCAGCGGCGCCATCTATTGCGTGATCAGAGAGTAGGTAGATCGCCTGCCGGGAGAAGGACCGATAATTATCCTGCTGAAAAAGGAATGGCGTTAGAAAAAAAGAGAGAAGACACACATGTGGTACTAAACTTTTAATGACCGTAAAGAATATAAACTTTCGATAAGAGTGAGTGAAAGAAGATCATCTTCGCAAAAGGCAACGAGGGTGAATGGAACGAACACTACGACGAGAAATAACAAGATGGCGCCCTAGTCCGAACTACGGTTACGCTGAAAGACGACGCATTCCGACAGCAGACTCCTCCCTGAGCAGGAAACGACACTTAGGCATTCGTAGTTAAGGACACAAGTAAGTAGTTAAAAAAGCTACCAGAGAAAAATAGTTTAGTGGTGGCCGTTGGCCGCGGGTTCAAAACCCGGCCCCATCGGATGGATTTTGAGAGATTTGTCGGTGCCAACGGCGATAAAACAACCCCTCTCGAGTATCATGTGGCTTAAATGCTCTGGGTTAAATTAAATTTCTAGTGCAATGTTGCATAGTGAGAGACCAGATGGTGGGAAAAGGGGCTTTATAATTCTTCAGAGGCAATGAAAATGACAGGAATGAAAGGCGCTTACATAGAAGCCGCTATTAAAATATTTCCTTCAAAGTGAAGTACAGAGCTTCGGAAAATAGGGACACATGCAGTACCCGGAGATTCAGCCAAGGAGGAGTCTTCTGTATCACAATAGGACTTTCTTTACAAATGCAAAACCTTCTTCTCTACGCTTTATATCACGATTCGGAAACTCGAGAAATATATGCTTTACGTAGTCTTTTCAAGAACAGCAAAGGTTTATTTGAAGACCACTCTGCCCCAGCAGCACTGCAACGTCGGCGCATCAATGGTGTCGTTTCAAATCGTACTTAACCGGGTGATAGTTATTTGCATAGAGCTAGAACTTAGCTGGATCGCGCGTTTGGCTTGTACACTGTATAGCAGGGCCTGATTATGGCACAGGCCAACTATAGGCCTGGCCTATCCAGCCTCATCTTCCTAAGGTGCACCTCATTTTCTAAAAACGGATGCACAGCATTAAAGATTTACGTATCTTTTAGAAAAAAAATAATGATTCATATATTGAAAATAAAAACAACCTCTTTTGATAGTTTAAGATATCTCTTTTTAGTTTATTTTATGTAAGGAAAAAAGTTCTTTTCATTGAGAATTATCTACATAAAATTCTTGAGCTAAAATGGATATAAAAAAGCAGTATCAGGGCTAGACGTAATGCATGCAGTGCAACTGCATGGGGCCTTGCAGAGCTACATACAATGATCCCCCAAAAAAGGCTTGTATCGCCACTGCGAAAAAGTTAAAAGATTTTTTTGTTGACGTTTAAAGGCGGAACATAGAAGGGGGGCCAAAGTATTGTCGCATTGTCGGCCTTGGGCCTCACTTTTAGTTAGTCGGGCCCTGGTCTTTACATTCTCCATTGAACGACAAGTAGATCCCCACACTAAATGGGATTCGAGAAGAAAAACGAATCTGTGCTTCATGCCCCAAGTCACCCAATGCACCCATGGGCAATGAGATCTTTCACTTCTTTAGGAACAACTTACTGTGAAGTTTTCTCGGCCCCGTAAACTATCCATATAATTAATATTTGCGGTGAAAATTTCCTCAATTTTTTTTTAATGATCGTGGTTAAAAGGGTACCGCTTAGAGTTAAAGGACTTCACGCGAATCGGCACTGTAACTCAGTAGATAACAAAATCGGACAAGGTCCGTGAAAGAGACTTCGGTCGAAGAACCAAAGAGAATCGGCCGACGTTGTCGCTCTGCCGGGGGAGTGGATGATTATCGGTATCGAGTCACTTTCGGACGAGAAGGGTTTTTTTTTAACTAAGCTTGGTGAAAAAGATTGGAAGTGGCAACTCCATACTTGTTTTATTTTACTTAGTAATCTGAATAGGGGAGACTGGGGACGGTTGTGACGCGGGGCGGTTGTGACAGTCGTCATATTAGCTAAACCATAATTAATACCTGGTTGAAGCAAAGAGAGAGAGTATGAGCATGTTTGTCTGAATGTGTGTCAAAGCATTGCGGTAGCCATCGAGCGAAATTAACGCTAGCAGAGGGGTTGGTTACTTTTTAACAGTCAAAAGTAAGTTTTTTTGTTCGATGTCTTTTAGCAATTCCTGTTGAAAGGGTACAAAAAGAGAAATGAAAGTTTTCTCCCCGTTAGTAGTGAACCTTAATAGTGAAATAGCAGTGATTACTTTTTATGTAAACTATTTTGTATTGCCATGGCGATTGCTGTTTTCAAAAGTAGTGGGTTGTGGTCGGTTGTGACAAATTGCGTGGGGACGGTTATGACACGAGTAAAACATGTTTTTATCATATTTGATGCCCATAATACGCTTGGAGAAGACAGAAATAGGGCAGTGTGACCTAATGAAATATAAAGAAGCTTATAAAGAAGTGAAACTTTTTTTTCTTTCGGACAGCTTTGGAAATGCAACGTTAATCGTAAGTCTTTGCTACGAAACATTCATTCGTAAACGCGATGGAGCCGGCCGGCTCTGTCACAATGAAAACAACGTATGCACAGGTTATATTGCTCATAATAAAGTGCTTTTGAGCTTACATATATGCTGAAAGCAGATATGAGAGTAAAATGGCTACAGAGAAATGGTTCCGTTCATTTATGAATAGAAATGTTTCACGTTTGTTCGTGTAGCTCATGCAACTAGCCTTTCAAGAGTAACAAGCTTCAATAAAACAAATAAATGTGAAATCTTTCTTTGATACGTGAGAATTGTTATGAACAGACACGGTTATGACCCACAGGATGTGCATAATGATGCCAAAACAGACGTTACGAAATTCCAAAAACCTGATATTTTTGTAAGACTTGGTATAAGGCTACTTCAACTGAACGAGACACATTGTTAAATGTTAAACTTTCCCAGATGAAGGTTATGTTGAATTACGTTAAATATTACTTGAAATTAAAAGTGATCTAGACTGTTTTGCTGTATTTTTGAACTTGTCACAACCGACCCCAAGCACTGTCACAACCGCCCCTGGGTTGGGGTCGGTTGTGACATTTTTTCCTTTTTTGTTTAATTTGGTCCTGTGAGTTAACTATTGTACTTAGGGAGAAAATTTTAGTCTTTATAAGCAGGCAAATAAACACTTTAACATAAAAACAACTTTAAAACAGCTCACAGGCATTGCTAAGGGATCTATGGGGGAGCAAATGAAAATTGTCACAACCGTACCCAGTCTCCCCTACTCGCTCCACTTTTTGTTTCTGTAATTTACTTTTGAATTCTCAAAGTGTACTGGAAAAAAAAAAAAGTCCACGTAGAGCGTCTATTCTCGACGCGTGACTATGCAACCGTCAAGACGTCGGAAGGAGTCGCCGTCGAAAAGAAACCCTCAAAGTCGAAAAGTCGTACTACCCGCTTTTATACTCCGTTCACGAAAAAGATAGACGAGACATACACAGAGCACTACATGCACTCCGGCTGTCACGAATTAAAACCAATCAGCGCCGAGAAGGCGACGAATATTGGTGTACTTTCGTTTATTGCAGAAAAAATCCCCCCGAATGACCCATTTCTCATCTTGCGGTCTCTTTCCGCCGAACAGAGTATACAGTATAAAGCAGTAAGAAACCGCCCCTAAGCCAGGGCTAAGTCAGAGTCCATGGATGGAAATAACCGAGTTGGCGGTGTATTGCAAGTTTCTGCCTTAGCCCCGGCTTAGGGGCGGTTACTTACTGCTTTATACCCGAGCTCTGCCTTAAAATTTCCGAGTTGTACTGTGGTCGCTGGCTGATGTTCTCATTTCACATTAGCTATAATTCTTCCGCGACGAGATGGGCGGTGTCAATCAAATGAGAAAACGAGTCCATTCCTTAAAAT
This sequence comes from Uloborus plumipes, assembly GCA_038373865.1. Classification (NCBI taxonomy): domain Eukaryota; kingdom Metazoa; phylum Arthropoda; class Arachnida; order Araneae; family Uloboridae; genus Uloborus; species Uloborus plumipes. The sequence goes on from JAXGGA010005416.1 coordinate 55,803, forward strand.
AGGTAGAATTTCTACCCATTCAAATTCCCCCATCAATTGTGAATCCCATTCCTCAATTTTCATCTGCGTATCACCCCTTCCTAAAAATGGACAATCCTGAAAAAAGGAGGAGTCATAAGCCATCTCTGCGAAGTTGAACTATACCAGTTTCTGTTGGCTCTCTGCTCTGCAAGGGCCAAGCTCCACATTGACGTCAAGCAGAAGCGTAAAATGAATTAAATAGTGTTCCTATGGAAAGTACCCAGATTTTCGGTTTCGGTCGGTTTTTCTGCTTTTGTGGAGCAGGGCCCTGAGAGGATTTCTGCTTCCAGCCTGTTCAATTCCTATTCCATGCTGACGCGTGCATAATAAGCACGAAACTGCTGTCCATGGATGGAACAAACGAGCCGGGATGCATTGCAGAGGAACTGCAGTCTCCGTTCTTCAGGGCTCGAGCAGCAGCAGCGCCCGGATGCGGTCCAGGTCTTGGCGCACGCTGCGCACGTAGGCGGTCGTCTCCCAGAGCATGCGCACCAGCACCCGGGGGTCGGTCTCGTCCAGGGCCACGCCCTCCGACAGCTGCGGGTTGAGCCGGAAGTAGGGCACGCCCAGCATGCCGCACACGGACAGGGCGCGGGACGTCACGCGGCCGTCCGTCTGCGTCGCCTGCAATGATTCACTCTCAATTCAGCAACTTCGAGTTCGGTTTCAAAAGTTTAGTTTATTTTTATCACGAATTCAATAAAGATAAAAATGCTTAAAAAAAATTGTACTTATTGATTGAAAAAAAATGTACCCTATTTCTAGGCCAGGATACTGACATGCAAACCTTGGAACAAACTTAAATGATGTGCAGTGAACTCTCACTTATACGCCGCCTCATTTATGCGCCTTTATCACTTAGACGACGATTTTGAATGGTCCCAGCACATCCCATAGCACAATAATAATAGTATCGTTCGTTTACACGTCGCTCTAAAGATAAATATTTCACTTATGCGCCGAATTTTGACTAAAATGTACAAAAATTAATTTATTTTCTTTAAAAACTAAGCATTTTTTTTCACCTCTTTAATCTTTTGCCTTTATTGCTCACGGAAGTCATTTTTTCCACATGAACTAGAGTGCGGAGAGGGACAATTATCTATTATGCATCGTTTTAAAGGAAACAGTTTGTAATTAGGTATGCTTCAATTTTTGCTTTCACTTGTTTATTGTAGTAATTGCCAAACCGTAGTGATATGTCCTTTTTCTATAGAAACATTATCATTCATTCTCTCATTAGAACCTATGTTGCGTTTTAGTCATTTGCGCCTTTTTCTGTCGGTCCCTTGGGCCGGCGCATAAGTGGAAGTTCACTGTACTTTGTTTATGTAATCAGTAAAATGAAATTAAACAATACTATCTTACACTCTTAAATGTGCACAACTCAGTGTTACAAATTAAGCTCGTGAAATATGCATGTAAAAATTTTAAATAATTTAAGCACGTTTGAGAAACGGTATTTCTGCGCTTATATTCATACATTTAAATGTTTATACAAGTAAATCTGGGTATATACGAGTATATACGTGTAAACAAGAGCATATACGAGTTAACACGAGTATACTCGTGTGGTAGGATATATTTTTATTTCTGCACATGTAGACATACAGTTACATGCATATAAGAGTAAATTTTGGGTATTTTCGAACACACACAAGTTTATACGTGTGAACCCGAGTATACTCGTGTGGTAGGATATATTTGTATTTCTGCACATGTAGACATCCAGTTACATGCATATAAGAGTAAATTTTGAATATTTTCGAACACACACAGTTTTATACGTGTGAATCCGAGTATACTCATGTATAGAGGCCTTATTTGTATTTCTGCGCTTGTATTCATGCATTCACGTGCAATATATAAGTTTAAGTTTATATATTGGGCGGCGTATAAGTTTTAACTAGAAAGTTAAAATGGTACATCGCTCACCGAACATAACACATAAAATGCAGAAACAATTTCTAATCGCGCAAAAATAATAAGCTGTCAGTGGGTAAGAGAGTGATGAAAGAGTGAGTCACCTGATCGACGAGCAGCTGCCCGAGGGAGGTGATTCCGAGCGCCATCTTGCAGGCGCCCCACATGGTGTCGGGCCGGAAGACGTCGATGGTGTTGACGGGCACCAGGGGCGGACGGCCCGTCCCCATGGAGACCACTACCGACACCTCGCACACCTCGGACTCCTGGCCCTGCGGGAGGGACACGAGGGCATTTAACACGACGCATTTGAAAATACAGTAACTCCTCGTCCGACAGTGAAATCTTGCTACAATGACTTCTGATACAATAAAATAAATACGGTACCTGTTTGCAGTGCATAATAGGGTAGGCCGAAAGTGACTTTTTTTTTTATTTCGATGATTTAATACTACAAGGCGGGGGGTGGCAAAATTCACAGAAAAAAATTTGAAATTTTTGGTAAATTAATTTATTTGCCGCAAATACGTTGTAGTTTAGAATAAATGCAGTTTTTTTTAGAGATTTTCAGGAAATTATTAAAATTTTCATTTTCTATTTTCGATTTCGGGTAGGACGGAAAAGATGCCATTGGGGGCATAGAAAATTCCATAAAAAATTTGAGGTCTGCGGTATCATTCCTCCCCTTTTCACAAATGCCTGGAAGATTCGGCAGATTCCTGTTTTTTTCTACGTTTTAAATTCACTTTCGTCAAAACGTTAAAATGCGGTTTTCGCCGTATACATTGTTTGTCACTCATGATGCATTTTTAGCTGCTCAGAGCTGAACATTTTTTGAAAATAACTTCCTAAAAATCTCAAAAAACTGCATTTTTTTTCCAAACGTCAACGTATTTGCGGCAGATCGAGAAATTGACCAGAAATTTTCAAATTTTTTACGTGCACTTTGTTTCATCATTCCCACTACGCAAGGCTTGAATTCAATTACAACGAACGTTACAGTGCAACGAGCAAAACTTGCAGAGCTCATTGCAGCGGGACATCACTGCAATACGAAAATGCGATGAAGCTAAAAGTAACGATTCAACTAGCGTACGAATAACCGACGTCCAACTAAAACAAAGCGTTAGTTTATTCTCATATGAGGGCGATTTTCTTGACAAAAAGACACCGCTTTGCTCCCCTGAGATCTGACATTTAAATTCACACTCCAGGGTCTCCCGTACCTACCACAGCTTCGTAGTTTAACCGGGATAGGGCCCTGAAGAGCGCTCTGTTCTTAATTTTGAACCAGAACCTAGGGTCGAGCAAACCCTAGATCCAGCACCCCCAGAGGTATCGTTTTACTCGGAGGACTTTGGTGACCACGATATTTTTAACGCCTCCCAGCCACCATTAATCAAGACGGTGGATCTTTGATCGGCTGGGATCGAACCCGGGTCCCTCCGGACACGAGTACGATGTCTTACCGATCGGGCCACCTCGGCCTCCTTAGATCTGACAGAATGATTAAAAGTTCCAAAAATGTGCCAGTCAAAAAAAAAGGACAAAACACTTTTCCGAGAAATATCTTTTTCCCCTCTCGCGTCTAATATAAAGCAACATTTTGTCTATTTAATACGCAGTGTCCCGAGGGGTCACTGTCATCGGCAGGGTTTGTCGATATGTAGGAAGTGATATATATATAATATACACCAACATTTCTTTCAAAATATCATATTTCGATATTTATTTTTCGAATCATACTATTTTCAAAATGACAATCATTTTAATAGGGCTCATTCATTATTAAAATAGCCCCAAAGTGATGCTAACATTTGCATGATATATTAATGGATCATTGATAAATGTGGTAGCATATTATTCCTCTTTTATTTCATACTCGTAAAATCAACAGCAAGGTAATCATTTTAATGTAGATTAAAACTACCTCGTTCAATGTGAAACCTTCACATAGCCTGATTATGGCACAGGCCAAGTATAGGCCTGGGACTGGGGCCTCATCTTCTTTAAGGGGCCCCTTATTTTCTAAAAACTGATGTACGGCATCAAAGAACCAGGCCCGTCATTTAGGGGGGGGGGCAGGGGGGATCAATTGCCCTCCCCCTGGCTTTGAGAAATTAATGTGTTAACATATAAGGGGGCGTGGTTTTCGCTGTTTTCCGATGAAATTGCATTGTTTGGACCCTTTGCCCCCCCCCCGGGAAAACTTGAAATGAAGTCCCTGCAAAGAACTATGCATTTTTAAGAAAAAATAATGATTCATAAATTGAAAAATAAAAACAATCTCTTTTGATACTTTAATTAGTATTTCTCTTATTTGTTCATTTTATGCAAGTAAAAAAGATTTCTTGAGAATTGGCTACAAGACGCTTGAACTAAAATGGATTTAGAAGCAGTATCGGGGCTAGACGTAATGCATGCAGTGCAACTGCATAGGGCCTTGCAGAGCTACATACAATGATACCCAAGAGGCTTAAAAGTTAAAGATTTTTTCTGTTAATTTAAAAAGGCAGAACATAGGAAGGGGCCTCCTAAGTATTGTCGGCCTCACTTTTAGTTCGTCGGGTCCTGAACATTCATTAGAGGTCTGATAATGAAGTAAGAAAATAGACAGCACTGATTTGAGGACGCATTTACTACTTAAGGACTTTAGTTCTGTACCTCAGAACCAGACTAACGTAAGTCCATTTTTGTCCCTTTTCAGGAGAGGGGAAAGAAGAATGTGGCCGAATACATGCAAAAGATGGGACTTTTAATTTTCTTTTAATGCAGCTAAATAATTGTGAAGGAGTTTGTTTTATAGAATACCGTTTTCATGGGTTGATGCAGAATGATATTCTGTATACCATGCACTGATAAAGTGAAAATCGCCATTTTTGGACTTACGTCGTTAGGGATGCACCGATTAATCGGCAGTACCGATTAATCGGCCACTATGCCGATTATTAATAATCGGCAAAATCGAGCCGATTAATCGGCGGAAAAAATATTTTTTAAATATTATTTTTTAAAGTAAACCTTTACTAAGAAATTATGATAAATAATTTTATTAACAGTAATAATAATCCTCACCGTTAATGTAGCGACATTTTTCATGCATCGATACTTTTCTCCTTGCTTTTAGATAATCTTCAATTTTCACAAAGAATAAAAGTCTTGAATTATATAGCTACTAATAATTGAAAAATTGAAACTGAAAGAACTTTAAAATGGGATTGTTCACCACACAGACTTCCCTCCTTTTTTTTTTTTTTTTTGAATTTTCATGTCTAGTTTATATAATTAGCAATGTGTTAATGCAATATTATTGACAATAATATGAAAATTAGTTCAGAGAAATTTGATAAAATTTTGAAATTATTTTGGGAAAATTAGGAAAATGGAAGAAAAAATTAGGAACTATTTCAAAAGTTAGAATTGTAAAAAAAACGCAGAAAAAACTGTAACGGTGAAATTAGTAGTACTGAAAACAACCATTTTAATCATTAATCGGCTTAACCGATTAATCGGCCGATTATCAACTGCCGATTAATCGGTAATCGGCCAATTTGCTTATCGGTACATCCCTATACGTCGTTCTGGTTCTGACGTACAGAGTTTGCGTCGATTGAAAATATCGGATTGTCACGAAAATTTCACGTACCGTGGCCAGGAGCGCCTGGTTGATCTGGTGTATCTCGGCCAGGGCGTCGAGCGTGGGGTTGTTGGAGACGAGGCCCCCGTCGATGAAGGGCCCCGAGGCCCGGAAGTAGGTGGGCGCCGCGCCCGTCGCCCGCCCCGCCTTCCAGATCAGCTGCTCTGCAAGAGACACGCCTACGTCAGCATTGAATGTATCTATGTACACTGCTCGACATTGAAAATGCAACACCAAGAAGGAGTGGTCAGAAATTGATGAAATTTGGTAAGAAGACAGAGACAGCATGGAACAATAAGTGATATTTATTTCAAAATAAATAACCGAAATTTAGAGCGAGGACGGCGTCGGCTCAGTAAGAAGTAGGACCACCGCGGACAGCGATGCACGAAGAAACACGTCTAGGCATGGAGTCAATAAGCCTGCGGATGGTGTCCTGATGGATGGCACTCCATTCGCTTTCAACCATTTGCCACAGTTCGTCCTCTGAACGAGGCAGTGGCAGGTTCTGCAAACGGCGTCCGATCATGTCCCACACATGTTCGATTGGTGACAAGTCAGGAGAGTATGGTGGCCAGGAAAGCATCTGTACACCTCGTAGAGCATGTTGGCTGATTCGAGCACTGTGAGGCCGGGCGTTATCCTGTTGAAAAATTGCATTTGGCAGACCCTGAAGGTAGGGGATTGCCACCGGCCGCAGTACATTAACTACATATCGTTGGGCCGTCATAGTGCCCCGAATACGAACTAGAGGTGATACGGAATTGTATGCAATAGCGCCCCAAACCATTATGCCACGTTGTCGCGCTGTGGGGCGTTCCACAGTTACTGCCGGATTCGACGCCACACACGTATGCGATGACTATCGCTGGACAAACAGAAGCGGGATTCATCTGAGAACACTACGGTTTGTCATTCTGCCATCCACGTCGCTCTGGTCCGGCACCATTCCAAACGTTGGAGTCTGTGCTGTGAAGTCAATGGCAGTCTTCTTAGCGGGCGCCGTGATTGCAGGCTACGTGCAACCAGTCGACGAGAAATGGTTCTGGTCGACACAGGAACATCCAGGGTATCTTGCACGTGCTGCAGAATCGACGTACAAGTGACTTGCGGGTCCGCCACAGCTTGTCGGTGAATCCGTCGATCCAAGCGGTCTGACGTCACTCTGGCTGCACCTGCACCCCTCAATGTGGCCACATTTCCTCTTTCCAACCATCTCCGACACAGCCGATGCACAGTGCTTGCATCCATGTGGGTATCAGCTGCAATTTGACGCATGGACCAACCTCCCCTTCTCAGTCCGATCACCATACCCATTGTAAAGTCGTCTATATGCTGGAAGTGTCTTCGTTGAGGACGGCGTGGCATTTCCTCCTATCACACGCATCCTTCGAGACAAAAACCAAATTTCTCCGATAATTAGTCTGGCAGAAAAACCAACATGAACATAGCCCACTTTTCAACTTCATTCTCTTATATCTTACTTCACGTGCGTCGGAGAGCTGCGCATTTCATATCATTTGCATAACTCAGTGACGTGCGTCTACGGTAAAATTTGCATGAATTTCTGACCACTCCTTCTTGGTGTTGCATTTTCAATGTCGAGCAGTGTATGTAGGTATCTATGTATGTCCTTCATAGGCGCAAAAACTTCCATATCAGCAATGCAGAAAAGTTGGATTTTGACGGTTTTTTTTTTTTTTTGACAACACACTAACGTTAAAAAACAATGGATGACAAAAATGCAAAAAAGTGAAAATTAAAAAATTGTAGATACTGCTCTTTACCTTCCCACAGCAGTACATCTTTATGTATAAAAATGGATGTATGTATCTGTGTATGTACCACGAGGTGCCGTCTGAAGAAAACAGACCAACTTTTTAACTTCATTCAGTGACATTTAATGCGTTGATTGGAAAATTATTTAAGTATTACCCAGCGATATAGTCAAAAAGAAAAAAAATGAAATTTTCCATTTTTGTACAATTGAAAAGCATCGACCGTCGCTACTTTTCGACCTCTGTATCTATACAACTTTATAGCACGTAGGCACTCACTATTTCCCCCTCTGCATCAGCCAAAGCGACGGCGTAGGCAGAATAAATGTGCCTTCCTCGCTTCTGCGCAGCGTAAACGCATAAGCTACGCTCTGTCTCTGCTGGTTTCTTTGATTTTCCGCAAAAACTGAGGACATCATGGGCAGAACGATGAGTGTTTGAACGATGGGGTGAACGATGAGCGAAATTCTCTATGGTTTTGGTGTCTCGATTCGTGTTTTCTGCGGTGTTTTGTTTTTCATGAAATGTTTTCTCCGAAGTGTTCGAGAATCGGGCCGACTGTAAAGGAAATTTTGTTTCATTCCATGGACGCCTCATAAGAATTGGGACTGGGGCCTCTCTAGACATTGGTATTGCTACATTCTGTTACATGGTTGTTAAGCATAAATAGCATTCAAAACATTTCAACAAAAGCTGTTGCTATAGCCTGCTTTGCTTCAAAATTTTTGTCATTTTAATATGCAATCGTTAAAATTACACTTATGGTCACCTAAGAGCAACAGTAACCCCTCATGATCTACACAGTAAAAAAAAAAAAATACAGTACTACTAGAAAATATCCAGTAAACACACAAATAAATAAATAAATAGATAACTGCAGTACTACTAGGGAATCGCTAGAAAATTGGATTTCTATGAAGTTTTCTAGGAGCGCTAAAGCTTATTCTTTATTACCACCGTCGTCAATTTCACTTGAAAAATTGTTATCGTTCCTGAAAACGTTGATGGATTCCCTGTTTCCTGCAGATTCTCTAGTGATACTAATCGACTACTGCTCCCAGGCGAAGTTTTGGGGCTATGTTTGAGGTTTACTAAGGGATTGGAGGAAAAACGATGGAAGGAGCTTTTCGCCCCGGAAAATTTTGTACACTGAAGTTCTAAAAACAGCGAATATTTCTCACCTCTCGGGTTGGACAGGGGCTCTTGGGTGAGCGGGTCCGTTTCCACGTGTTTGAGCACTTCGAGCGGGGATTCGTAGTTCCGGAACATGTGCAGGTCGGCCGGTTTTCGGTCACCCAGGGTCGCAGTCACCATCACCCTGCCGAATAAATGACGAATCAGTGACCCACCTTCGCCAAATCGTATGCAAACTTCAATGCCACAGTGGGCAGTCCATTCATGATAAAGGACTATTTACAGGAAATGTCGCCAAGCTTGGCCTCACGAAGCGATTTCTCGCCAAAAATGATGCACAGCAGAAAAGTTAACATGCAGGTAAAGTGACTACGATAATTTTGAGTAAAAAATAATGCATTAAACACCAAATTAAGAACAAAAGGACATAAAAACGACTCCTATTTACAAAACAATATAATTTAGTTGGAGAGAAAATCAGCCTGTCTCTACAGTTAAAACTACAGGTTGCACAAGGGACCTTTAAGGGTGAAACGTAGTAGCAGAAGCAGCACCCTCTGAGGGGTGCCACATGACTTCCTATGGCAACCTTACAGGTGCCATTTGGCTACATGTGGAACCCTATGGGTGCTTAGGATACCCCATGGTTGTCCATTGCACCCGAAGGAGCAGAATGGCACTTTCAAGGGTGCCATTGGGAGTCAAGTGTTACCCCTCAGGGGGTGCCGCTTCTGCAACTACTTTTCACCTTAAAGTGCCTTGTACAACCTGAAGTTTTAACAGTGTACCAGAAGGCCACTCACTTGGGACTTGCGATGTCACCCATGCGCGTCGACTCCCCCAGCTCGTTCTTGAGGAAGGTCTCGAGGAGGTCCGCGTCGTAGGGCCTCGAGCCCACGAACACCTTGTCCTTGAGCCGGAAGTAGAGGCAGCGGGCGTCCCGCATGCTGCGCCCTGCGGGGAGAGAGAGGAAGGTATCCTCAGTTGGACGAAAGTCCGGCGGTCGGTTAATGAATATCGCTTTCGGGATTTCACCAGGTTCGCCCAGAGTTCTGAACGACAGCCATCTGTTGAAGTTTGTTGAGAAGCTGCTCGAACTGAGTAAATTTTGAACTGAATTATTTAATTGTCTATCAATAATTTGCATATTTGTTTTGAACTGTTTTGACAGGTGGCGCTGTAACGAATTACCTTTTTGTTGCCTTTAAAACACGCGCCACTTGCCAAACTGTTCTCGCCAATGACTGATGATAATCGTCTGATGATGATCTCGCCAATAACTGATGAATGAGACTAAGAGCCGAATTCAAGTGAAACACCATTGCAATCGCTTCGAGGCGATCGCAATAGACCAAAATTGCAATCGCTACTGGAAGTCGAATGACGATAGAATCGCATCTCGTAGCGATTGTACGTTTCACTTGAATCCAAATTTGGGAATTAGCGATTGCATTGGTGAGTTGCGATCGTCCGTCTTTCACTTGAATTCCTGCCTAAATATTTAAGTGTGTGTTATATTTCAGCGTTTCATCTATGCCTGAACAAGTGTTACATTATACAGCTAAGTAATATAGTTATTTATCGAGCCTCTATTTAAAGTTTTTAAGTGTTGGGGAAGCTTTTCTTCTGGTTTTGAGCGGTCAAATTAGTTAAAATTTAAATTTTGTCTTTTGGATATGAATTCCCCAACAACGATCCTGGAAACAAAGGAACTGTCAGAGAAATCGACAATGGGTAGATTTCTAAATTTATATTCAGAAGTGAATCAATTAAAAATTTAATTTGAATCCATCGCCAATAGCTGCTGGCAGCAAGGGAGCTTTTTGTTCTCAGCAGTTGAATGACGTTTTAGAGCAAAGGCAGTGGCCATCTAGGGGGCGTTGGTTCGATCGATTCAGAGCCGCTAGACCAGGGGTTCCCAAACTTTTACGTTCTGTGGACCCCTTGCCAAGTTTTCAAGTCTCTTCTGGACCCCTAACAATACATACAATGTAAAAAAATGAGCGTTGTTTTTACCATATAATGCAGCTCATTTTATAACAATAAACTAAAAATTGATAATTTTACAGTAAAAAACTAAAAATTGCTAATTTTACAGTAATGAACAGCAATTTCCGCGATCTCCGTGGGGCACTCACCGATGGCCAGCACGAGGGCCAGGATGCCGCCCGTGCTGGTGCCGGCCACGAAGTCGAAGCAGGTGCGCAGGGGCCGCCCCACCACGCGCTCCAGCTCGTCCAGCATCTGGATCAGCACCAGGCCCCGGATGCCGCCCCCGTCCAGGCTCAGCACGCGGCAGACCCGCCGCCCCGCCGCTCCCTCCCGGCGGCCCTCCGTCCCTGGCAGCGCCCCGCCGGACAGCTGCAGGATCTCCTCGAACACTGGGGAAGACAGAAGAAGTTGGTACATTAATCTGTAGCTCAACAAGCAAAATTTCTTGCATCAAGATTGACGCGTTAAGAATGCAATCTTGCATCAGTCTTGCCTCAAGATTGTTATGTTACTGATTTTTGATTGTCAGAGTCTTGCCACAAGATTGACTGACAAGGAGCATGCAACCTATTATCAAGAAAATAACAAGATAGGTTCTTTTTGTAATCTTGCATAAAGATTGTCATGACAAGAAAATGTCAATATCTTGACATTTTCTTGTCATGACTATGCAAGATGTAATTTTTTTGTAATCTTGCATACAGATTGTCAGAGATATTGACATTTTCTTGTCATGACAATCGGCATGCAAGATGTGCAGGAATGCTAGGTGGGAACTCCGCGCATGCGCCTTTCTCCTATTGCGCGCGATAATGATCTTGACGGCAAGATATCAAGAACATTTTTTCAATCTTCACGCTGACAAGATTTAAGCAATATTGGTATTGCAGGAAGAAATCAGTATTGATATGTCAAGATGTATGTAATATTGCATACGTCTTGTCATAACAATCTTGTTATCCAATCTTTATGCAGTATTAAATACGCAATATTGACGCCGTCAATACAATATCAAGATCGTCAAGATTGCTGTAAGAAGTTTTGCTTGTAGGGGGTAATAAGCTAGTAAATGCATAAATCCATAGCCAAATTGGGGGGCACAAAGGGTAGCAGAGCACCCACCTGTCTCGTACTTCCTGGAGAAGGCGCAGTTCTCCGGGGGTATCCCGTTGAACTGACCGCCGGGGCTGCATCCGTCGGAGCAGGGGGCGGCACAGCCGGAGGGGGCGCAGCGGGCGGCGCCGGCGGCATGCAGGGCGTAGAGCGCCTCCTCCCCTTCGGGGGCGGCGGCGGCGCAGTGGCGTGGGCTCTCGCCCCGCTCGTTCAGCAGCTCCAAGTCCGCCCCGAACGCGATGAACGTCTGTACCAGGGACAGGTCGCCCGTCTGGAACAGAGCATTCACGATTGCAGAAAAAAATAAATAAATTCATAAATATAGTTTTAAAAAAATTCAAAAATACTCTTTTAGAGTTTCTCAAACTACCTTATATAAGTTGTAGGATAGTATTAAGTATAATATACTTAATACTATCATTAATAGTAAAGGTTCAATTACATTTTATGATTCTCTAACTGGTTTCCCTCTGCTTTTCAAAGTTATTGAATATCCGCTAAGTTTACATGCACTTACATGCATCAAAATGAAATATAGTTTAGCCTTTAGTATTGTAACGAGTCCGTTGCACCTTCAACTTTCTTCAAATGAGCACTCCAATCTTGAGGAAGTAACTATAAATTTATTTACAAGTATGTACACTATTTACAATAAAGCAGGAAACAATTGCTAAACATCCAGCAATTAGGTAGCAAAACAGTACACTGTACTCTCAACAGTAACTCAGCACCACGTATCAAACGTGAACAGTAATTAAACAATTACAAAAGCAAAACAACCATTCGCCAAGCGAACGAAAACGAGTCACCAGATCAAATCTGAAAACAACTGACTGACTGTGTTCAAGGCCAGCTATTTATACACGAAAGAAATGTCCACAATATTCTAGAAAAACCCGGAATATTTTGTTTCATTCATAACTTGAACAATCCATTCACAAATTCTAGCGATAAGAAAAAAAAATCACGCGAAAATGTCTTCACGCTTATTAAAGTTAGGGCAAGTGTAAAAACTGCAAAGTGTTTCAGGGCCGGTATACAGATGATAAAAGTGATATCTTCAGATACATTTGCAACATGTCGCCAGATAAAACCAAAACTAATGAAAATAAAGCAAGGCAGGAAAAACAACAACTATTTACAAGATTTGTAACATTGCCTCCTTCCCAAGGACTGCACGTCCCGGGCAGTACAATCCCCAGAAAGGAAGCAAGGGAAAACTTACAGACACACATTACATGATGACCAATCATAAACATGATAAACAATAACAATGAGAACATGAAGGAAATAATAACATTGATGGAGTAATATTACAGACAATTAAAGGCAAAAGTTATATACCAAATTTACAAACAAATTACCATGGTAGCTTTAGATTTACTTTACGAACTATGGCCATAGTATGGGGCTAGCCGATCATAATGGACAACCCTAGGTTTTGAATGTGATGACTTCTGGATCCTCACTTAAACACAGCAGAGATGAAGTTTCTCCCCTGATCGGAATGGATCTGCAAAGGTGTCCCATATCTCGAGATCCAATTCTGGACTAGAGTCTCTGCTACAGTGATAGCTTCTTGATCCGGAATGGAATATGCTTTGGGCCATTTGGTGAAATAGTCAATGGAAACGAGGATGTATTTGTTCCCATCAGTAGTTTTCGGTAGAGGACCAAGAATGTCGATCCCGATTCGTTCGAAAGGAGCTCCTACGTTGTAAAGATGTAGCTTCCCGCGGCTTCTTCTCTTCGGTCCTTTACGGGAAGCACAGGCGTCACAAGAATGACACCACTTCTCCACGTCATCCTTCGCCTTGCTCCAGAAGAAGCGCTCTCGAACCTTGTGGAGGGTTTTCAGGATACCAAAGTGTCCTCCAGTCGGACTACTGTGCAATTCCTTTAGAACGTCTGGAATTCTTGATCTGGGAAGGAGTAACTGCCATTTGAATGCTTTACCATCGTCAGATTCCCATTTCCGATACAGTACTCCATTCCGCAACTGGAGAGATTTCCATAGAGCCCAGTATCTTTTCGTTGCAGGACTGTAGATAGAAATGTCTTGCCAACTAGGTCGCCGACTGTCTTTTTCCATTAACTCTATGATAGGCTTTAGGTCTGGGTCTTCAAGCTGATCTTTTCTAACTTGGTCGTCACTCCATGGATCAGGATCTGAAGATGATGAAGTAGCAGTAACTTGACAGGCAGTAGGGATTGTCGTCCCGTACTGTTTCTCAATTCGGGAGCAATAATGGCAGTTCTCGGAACAAGGTCTTCTTGATAATGCGTCAGCATTACCGTGTGACAAACCTTTTCGGTGCTTAATCTCGATGTCATATTCCTGGAGCCGCTGTATCCACCTGGCTACCTGGCCCTCTGGATTCTTGAAATTCAACAGCCAAGTTAAAGAGGCATGATCAGTCCGGAGCAGGAATTTACGGCCGTAGAGGTAATGATGGAAATGTTCTACAGCTTAACTATGGCGAGCAATTCCTTTCTCGTGACACAATAATTTCGCTCCGACTTGGATAAGTATTTGCTCCAGTAAGCGATGACATGTTCGTTACCGTCAATTTCTTGAGATAAAACAGCTCCAACGCTCTCGTGGCTCGCATCAGTGTCAAGTATGAAGGATTTTTCAGGCTGAGGATAAGAGAGAATAGGCGTTGATGTTAAAGCCTCCTTCAGCTGTAGAAATGCATCCTCGAATTCTTTGGACCATTCAAATTTTTGTTTACTCTCCGTCAGCTTATGCAAAGGTCGTGCAATGTTGGAAAAACCCTTCACAAACTTCCTGTAGTACGTGCAGAGCCCCAGGAAACTTCGCAGCTGATGGACATTTTCGGGGCGGCTCCAATTCTTGACTGCTGATACCTTGTCTGGATCTGTTCGTACACCCTCTGAAGAGATAATGTGACCAAGGTAGCTCACCTCACGGCGGAACAAGTTACATTTGGATGGGCTTAACTTCAAGTTGGCTTCCTTAAGCTTTTGCAGCACCTTCCTAAGATTAGCCAAATGTTCCTCAAAACTGCGTCCTATGATGATGATGTCATCCAAGTAGACAAGACAGGATTCATAAGAGAGTCCTTGTAGCACTGATTCCATAAGACGCTCGAACGTGGCTGGAGCATTGCAGAGGCCGAAGGGCATCACTTTAAACTGCCACAAGCCTTGTCCGGTTGTAAACGCCGTCTTCTCTCGGTCGTCGGGGTGTATCTCCACCTGCCAGTAGCCGCTCTTTAAATCCAGGGTCGAAAACCACTTGTGTCCGGAAAGGGTGTCCAGAGTGTCATCGATCCGTGGAAGAGGGTAACTGTCGTTCTTGGTGATGTCATTCAGGCGTCGGTAATCAACACAAAATCTGGTGGAGCCGTCTTTCTTTCAGACCAAGACGATAGGGGATGCCCAAGGACTGGATGAGGGTTCGATGACGTCATTCTCCTGCATCTCTTGCAAGAGGATCTCAACCTCTTCCTTCTTGGCAAACGGTAGTCGTCTTGGATGCTGCTTGATAGGGGGATGATCTCCAGTGTCGATCCTATGCTGCGTTAAACTCGTGCGCCCAACATCCTCGGATGTAGATGAAAACACCTGCTTGAAGTTGTCCACCAATTTTTCCGCAGCGTATCTTTGATCCTTCGATAATGGTGCACTCCCAATTAATTTCGAAGTCAAGGACTCGGAAGACACAGTCTCGGAGGAATCAATTCTTCTGATGATGCAGTTTACGGGAGTAAAAGTTGCCAACACTTCTCCTTTCTTAATATTCCTCGGTCTTTCACTCACATTGGCGACTCTCACAGGAACTGCATTCCTTGAAAGGTCCACAAGCGTAGATGCCACTAGTACTCCTTTTGGGCTATTACTCTGGTTAGGATATTCAATGAGGCCGAATTTAAAGCTGTTGTTTTCCTTGAGGGAGCCAGGTATTAGTACTTCTGATCTAGAGGGAATCGATAAATCTGTTTGGGCTATTATTTGATGAGCGGATTTTAAGGTATTTTCGGTGTTGAAAATTGCTATGTCTTCCCTCGTCGAGTGCAGCTCATTATTTTTAAAGTCGATAGAAAAATCAAATTTTCTCAAAAAGTCCAGTCCGAGAATGAAGGGATCTGTAATGTCAGCGACGAATGCCGTGTGATGGTAAGTGGCGCTTCCGAACATTATTTCTAAGTTCACTTTTCCTTCAATCTCGATTTTGTCACCTGTCACAGTTTGGAGAGTAACGCAGGGCGGCGTCCATATGATCTTGAGTCCAAATTGACGAGCCACATCAGTCTTAATGATGGTAACGTTGGCTCCTGTGTCTACAATCATTTCGCAGGGAAACCCATTCACATATGCGTAAATGAAGAGTCCGTTGCAGCCGCCACTTCTTGGGGAAATCTGGAAAACTTTGCGAGACGTCTTCTTTTCTTGGCGAGCTTCGCAATTCCTTCGTACGTGGCCCTCACCGCCACATTTCCAGCACTTCAGTGTTTGTCTACCTTGGTCTTTGCGAGCCGCAATCTTCTTCAGGGTCCCCGACATCTCTTTGATTTGTCTCTCAAGTTCCGAGAGACGATTTAAGTTCGAATCCGGGGAACTCACTTCCACGCCTCTGATTGTATGGCGATCCTTGCGGGATGTTTGCTGTGCAGCCTCGAACTTCATTGCGTAGACCAGACCGGATTTAAGATCTTTAATGTCCGCCATCCGGAGAGCCGTCTGAATTTCTGAACTTCGCACTCCGTCTATGAAGTAGTTCAGGGCCAGGCTATCGCGAATATCCGAAGGACAGTTCGAGAAGGCGAGATGGGAAAGCCTCTCAACGTCTGCTGCAAAAACTTGCAAAGTCTCTCCGGCCCTCTGGAGTCGGGATTTCAGCTGGAGTTGGCTGAATTCTTTTTGGCATGCTTCGCCAAAGCGAAGCTCCAAGGCCGATGATAAGGCATCGAAGTCGCGGTGCTTGTCCTCTGGGAAGGTCTGTAGTATGTCAGCTGCATCCCCTCTCAGCGAGGCTGCAAGGTGACAGGCTTTCGTGGAAGAGTCCCAGGAGTTTGCTTCTGCAACGATGAGGAACTGCTTCTTGTAAATATTCCACGAGGTCTTCCCGTCAAACGTGGCCAGTTTGGTGGATGGACGAGAAGTTTCAGCTGCAGCTACACAGTCACTTGAGTTGTTGGAGGATGCTGATAACTTCGATTCAAGCTCTTTAATTTTCTTTTCCACGTGGTTTTCTACTGTGGTGATTCGATCTTCTAGAGCCTCCACTTTATTTTCCATGTTGATAAATTTAGTTTCCACCAAACTTTTCATTGACGTTAGATCACTCTTAATTTCTTCTTGGCTTGAAGTTATGCTCGATGTCAAATCACTCTTTAGTTGTTCTTGATTAGTAGCCAGAGTCGCCATATCATTCTTTATTTGCTCTTGATTTGAAGTTGTGCTTGCGGTTAAATCACTCTTTAATTGTTCTTGATTAGTAGCCATAATCGCCATATCATTCTTTAATTGTTCTTGATTCGCAGCCATGCTCGCAGTCATGTCACTTTTAACAGCGTTGATAGCATCAAGGAGTTTTTTTAGTTGTTCCTCCATTGCTCGAGTAATCACCATAAAATTTTGAAGTCAAAAAGTCCTCAGGAAGAAAAGTCCAAGTTCACAGATAATTCCAAGAAAGTCCTTGAAGATGCCCCACGTTGGGCGCCAAAATTGTAACGAGTCCGTTGCACCTTCAACTTTCTTCAAATGAGCACTCCAATCTTGAGGAAGTAACTATAAATTTATTTACAAGTATGTACACTATTTACAATAAAGCAGGAAACAATTGCTAAACATCCAGCAATTAGGTAGCAAAACAGTACACTGTACTCTCAACAGTAACTCAGCACCACGTATCAAACGTGAACAGTAATTAAGCAATTACAAAAGCAAAACAACCATTCGCCAAGCGAACGAAAACGAGCATCTCAGAAATCCCATCTGAGAAAAACTAACTGACTTGTGTTCAAGGCCAGCTATTTATACACAGAAAGAAATGTCCACACTATTCTAGAAAAACCCGGAATATTTTGTTTCATTCATAACTTGAACAATCCATTCACAAATTCTAGCGATAAGAAAAAAAACCACGCGAAAATGTCTTCACGCTTATTAAAGTTAGGGCAAGTGTAAAAACTGCAAAGTGTTTCAGGGCCGGTATACAGATGATAAAAGTGATATCTTCAGATACATTTGCAACATGTCGCCAGATAAAACCAAAACTAATGAAAATAAAGCAAGGCAGGAAAAACAACAACTATTTACAAGATTTGTAACAGTATTATTGATAATATTACTTTTACATTTGCAAAGAACGTGAATTTTATCTTTTATTTAGAGTTACATACATACATACATACAAACAAACAAACAAACAAACAAGCCACACGTGAAGCTAATATAATTTAACTTATAGTTTAAAAAAACTAAAAAATAGGCTTTTAGAGTTAATGAAACTATGCTTAAACTTCGCTCAACTCGAAATCTGAAGTCGTTCTGAGAAATTTCTAAAACATAAAAGTCACGTTCTTGACAAATATAGAAATAATACACTTTATATTATTATTATTAATACTGAAAGTTAAACAATATTTCATGAGTTTCTAACTGATTTCCCTCTGATTTGCAAAACTTTTTGAATATCCGCTACGTTTACACGTATAATACATCTTACAAGTAATATAGTTCAGTCTTTAGCATATGAATAATAGTGTTACAAATCTTGTAAATAGTTGTTGTTTTTCCTGCCTTGCACCATTTTTGGCGAGGAATCGTTTGATGTCACTAGTTTTGCTTTTATCTGGCGACATGTTGCAAAAGTATCTGAAGATCTCACTTTTCCATTTGTATACCGACCCTGTAACATTTTGTAGTTTTTGCACTTTCCCTACATTTCATAAGCATGAAGACATTTTCGTTTGAGTTGCAATATTGTGGGTTTTTCTTTTATCGCTAGAACTTTCTTGAATGGATTATTTAAGTTTGTGACTGAACAGAACACCCCGGATTTTGCTAGAATGTTGTAGAAATATCCTTCTACAACAGTATAAATAGCTGTCAAACTGATTTGATTTCTGGCAGACTCGTTTTATTCGCTTGGGCGAATGTTTGTTTTGCTTTTGTAATTTCTTAATTACTGTTCGCGTTAGATACGTGGTGCTGAGTGACTGTTGAGAGTATACAGTGTAATGTTTGCTACCAAATTGCTGGATGTTTAGCAATTGTTTCCTGCTCCTATTGTAAATAAGTGTACATAATTGTAAATAAATTTATAGTTACTTCCCCAAAATTGGAATGAGAAAGAGAGAGAGAGAGATCATTTAAGAAAGTTGAAGGTGCTACGGACTCGTTACAATAGTATTAACTATATTGCTTTTATATTCGTAAAGAAGGTGAATTTTATCTTTCCTTCGGAGTTGCATACAAACCCACATGAGAAACTAACGAAAGCGCATAAAGAAAGAGCAGAGTATACTCACCCTGACGGCGAGGTGCAGGGGCGCGTCTCCGGCGGCGCCCCGGGCGTCGGGGTCCGCCCTGTGCGAGAGGAGTGCGAGGGCGCAGCAGAGGCGGCCCCTGCGCACCATCACGTGCAGCGCCGTGTCGCCCTCGAAGTTGCGCGCGTCCACGCGGCACCCGTGCTCGATCAGCACCTCCGTCAGCTGAGGGGGGAGGAGAAGGGGTGCCATTACACATGGGGTGAAACATACGCTCTCAAAATCAATACAGACAAAAAAAAAGAAAACCCTTTAAAGCCCAAATTCATAGAGTATCGTCTTTTCGAAGTTATGATTTTGCAAATTTTATTGTGTTACTAGCTACGTGGCCCGGCGCTTCGCGTCTTTAAAGTAGGGGAAGACCGCCTATATTGGACCACTGCTTAAATTGGACCTCGGGCTTAAAATCTAGTACATAGATCTATGCTACACTTTAACGGTAGAAATAAAAAGTTTTAGGAATAAAATCAATGTGTATGAAGTTTCACCAGTCTTCGAACTGTGTAGCGTGAGGTACGGCATGATTTATGTTGAAAACGTGTAAAATCTTATTTTTCGGACTTGTACTTAGTAAGATTGTACTAAAACTTGTAAGCTGATGTAAACTGCTGTTATAGCACGATAATCTGTGTTTAATAAGGATTACATCTATGTATTTTCATGCGCGATTGTGATAATTTTTGACAGAGAAATAAGCTGAAGAATAAAAAATGGCATGTTTTCCTTTATTGGACCGAAAAAATTTTCCTATATTGGACCAGTGGTCCAATTTAAGAATATGATTTTAAGCAAGACTTTTTATTAATTGTAACATGAAATAAGTGACTCATCTGATTTAATAGCTTAGTTAAGATTATTTTAAGCATACTTTAATACCTATTCACGATATTCATTTTTTTATCAAGCACTTTTTCTAGAAGCTACAAATTCTTAAAATATATGTTTTTCTTTCTATTTTTCCATGAAGCTGCAGTTTCAGGTTGTTAAACACAGTTATTAATTTAAATAAAATTTGTGCTGGTTTACCGAGGAAAAAAAAGGAAATTCTTCGATTTGTTCGAAAATATTTTAAAAAGATACAATTTAAATGCTACTAAAATGTTCAATGTAGATTAAGAAGGTCTTTTCACTATCCAAAAGCCCCAAAACATATTGACGTTAAAAGGTAAACATCATTTTGGAGCAGTAATGCGCGGTGAACTTGTTACAAACACACTGGCTAGTTGCTGCATGAGTGCAACAGTGTTGTTAGCCCCCTGCCCCTTCCCTCCCGAGGCTTATTTTCAAAAGATTACGCTCCACGTATGAACTTATCGTAAAAGCACCCCTGGTGAGCAATATACTTGTTCAAAGAAGGTTGGATCACAAACGATAATTCACACAATTGATACAACATTTCACCAAAACCGTTAAGCCAAGCAATGTAAAATGACTGTTCTTCTATTAATAGATAGGCATAGCACTTACATAAAGAACATAGATGCAATAATTTTTTCCAACGAGAGCGATATAATAATGTTTTCTCTCTAAGCACACCATGCACGTAGATAAGGTCTTTATTCAGTCTCTATCTATATATTTTAATCGAGCATGTGATGCATGGATGTGAAAACATATAATGAGATCCATTACCCAATATCGCGTAGAAGACAGTTTTGTAACTCATAAGAGTTATCGTAAAGGACAACCACAATCAAGGCCATGGCAAATGCTCTGAGTTGATTCCAAAGAACAGTAGTTTGGCCTGTTAATTGAGATGTGTTTAATGGCATTGACTTGGCTGGAGCAGAGTTAGAGGTAAGTATAGTCCAGATAAAACTGCTCAAAGTGAACAGGCTACATTTTTAGTGTAAGTTTATACTGTTGTACACCATGTACA
The DNA here is from genome assembly GCA_038373865.1 of Uloborus plumipes. Lineage (NCBI taxonomy): Eukaryota > Metazoa > Arthropoda > Arachnida > Araneae > Uloboridae > Uloborus > Uloborus plumipes. The sequence continues at coordinate 76,800 of JAXGGA010005416.1, forward strand.
AGAACTAGCTACGACTTAAATTAGTACAAGCTCTGCAGAATCAGCCGATAGTTCTCATCAAAGCATGATTGTCAATTCCGACTATGATTTTGTAAAGCCCCGCCTCACAGATCACCTTACGTAAAAAATTGTAAGAACAAAAAGGAAGGCTATCTCAGCAATCATTCTAACGCCGTATGAAAGAAGCATAGAACAGAAAAAGTCACACAAGAAGAAGCAAGAAACTGCACAAAAGAGTTGTTATTGCAATATTTGCCATAGAGATAAAGTGCATGAAATGCCATTGGTGAGTTTTTCAACACTGCCTAAGTGAGCCCGAATCAAAAGAAATTCTATTGCAAATCCTGGAAAAAAGATCTATAGTTAAAATATAAATTATTCTATGATTTCCTAGCATGATCCAATTTAGGAAGCGCATGGTTCAATATAGGCGCATATATCCCTAAATTGGACTTTTGCAACTTTTTGTAAGATAATTTTTTTAAAATAATTTCCATATTTTTAAAAAATATAAGCTCCTAGGGCGGTTCCTGATTAAATTTACCTTACGATGCCCTATTTTGTATTTTTGTTTTGCTTCACATTGAGAGACACAGGCCTCCTGTTCTTAGGGGGTCCAATATAGGCGGTCTTCCCCTAGTAAGGAAAGTTTGAACAAACTACTCGCCGCCAAGGCGTCATGCCTTTAAATTAGCGAAGAAAGTTTCAACAAACTAGTCACCGCTAAAAAGCTTTCCTGCATCAAAAACTCAATCGAATTGTTTGCACATGCTTCCTCAGAAATAAAAGCGATGTCAAAAGTAGCTCATTAACGCTCTCCAAAAATGACAAAAAAAATTATTTCCAATTGTTCCCAATTCAAAAAAAGTCCTTGCTTAGGAAAGTCCTTGCAAAAAAAGTTCTAATTAGAATTAGAATTTAGAACATCTTTTCAAAATGGCAACAGAAAAAAATAAAAGTCATTAATTAAAGTGAAAACAATTGTTCGAACTTCATTGTATACCACGTATTCAAAATGGCAACGGAAAGAAATAACTCTTTAATTTTAAAAAATTCAAAACTTTAATTAATATCTCAGCTAATTGTTTAGTCGTAAAATCACGCGGTTGGTCTTATTGTTTTCTTTGGAAAATTTCAAATTAGGATGGTACCTGGTTCGGATCTCTTACTCTCAGCGGTTTTTGAGGAATTCAAACTTCTGGCGGACAGATAGACAGATAGACAGACGCGGACATTTTAATAGTATTAACTAGCTTATTACCCGGCGTTGTCTGGCATTGAATTATGTTTAACTTATTTCATGCTAAAATGAAGTAAGTGAGTCTTGAATTGATAATTCATTTATCAATAAATGAATTTATCAATTCAAGATGAAATGAAGTTAATAAATCAATCAAAAACAGGCAATTCAATATCTGTTGGAACCTCATACAATATGTGTGCCAATGTTCCAAGGGACTTAGAACATGAATTATAATTGTTTTTAACCTATTTCATGCTAAAATGAAATAGGTGAGCCTTAAATGGATCATTCATTGTTCATCGTCATCTCTGTTGGAAAAGACTCCTATTTAAATGTGTTAAGGGGGTGCAAGTCAAAAAAAATTTTTCAATCTTACTCAATAGATGGCGCAAAATGCAACTCCTTTGCACTGCCCATCTATGACGTTTGGTGACGACTATGGTGACATCACCATAACGCTTATCTTAGGCTTTAGC